>JALLPD010002093.1:0-10756 GCA_036940065.1 Cyclotella cf. meneghiniana | reverse complement strand
CCTTGCATCATGATCTTTTTGGTAGGTCCAGGGTTTGAACCCCTGACCTTGCAGTATGATCTTTTTGAGGGTCCAGGGTTCAATTCTCAGACCCGATCACCTGTTTCAGGCCCGTAGTATTCATGGCCTATGTCACAGTTCAGAAGTGTCATAGGTTGCTTTCTAATTGAGTAGAAGGCTGACATCATATTCAACCAGTGCCAGTCCATCAACGTGACTGACATTCAATATGCCATTCACAAATAGTTCTTGGCAGTAATCGGCCTACAGACCTTATTCTTGATCCAGTTATAAATCCCTGGTCAGCAAGTGATATTGATACTGCTTGAAATAATAGTCATTAGTATTGATACTGCTTGAATACTGCTTGAAATAATAGTCATTAAAAGTTGCCTTTTAATATGGTTCAAACCAACATAATAGCAAGCTGTTTGGCTAACACATTTGATTCCATTGGAATAGTTTGTAACACAAAAAAGGAGTATGCATTAACTGATCCATCAGAAACAAACACATGCTTGATCTACTATGTGATAGTTATTATTATGCAAAATACACCCATTCCATCAGTGTCAAGAGCCACCACCCATTCATTGAAAATGTCAAATTTTTACAATTCAAAAACAATGTTGTGTCATCATCTCAATACTTTCACTTCTCATGCCAAACAACCTTCAACAGGTCTACTGACTCAACTAAGTCTTATGTAGCAATGGCTTCAATGCCAGCATGTTTTCAGATGAGCTCCACAGAGAAGCATGTACCCATTACAATAAGTTACAAGCAAAGAATATGAAAGGTTGATTATTATCAAACCAAAATGTTTTCATTCGCCACTGAACTCAATGCACTCAAGGATGAAGCCAAGAAAACTTCAAGGAGCCAAGATTTCAGTGGCAACTGATCCTCTGAGTTCCTGCAAAGGCATGTTTATGTCATGCATAACCAAGACAAAGGGTGAGATTGAAAAATAAACAGTATACTTGGCTCCCTCATCATGAGAATCCCATTGTCTCTACAAATGGATAGTCACACACAATGACTTATAGCCATTGGAAAATCAAATACAAAAGCAAGTACAATAAGAGCAATGGAAAACAAGCAGCTCACAATTTTACTTTGATGCAGACAAAAGCAATGCAGTTTGTGACAACTCAACAAATCTCACATCTGCAATCGGAATCATTTTTTTCTTCATTTGAACCCATTGATGATGTAAATACAGTTGCCATAAATGGAAGTGAAAATAGTTGTTGAGCTGGCATTGATATATTTCAATGGACTTGGAAAGATGATCATGGCCAGGACCATGTGCACTACCTTCTTGATGTGCTACATTTCCCTTAATATGGTTAACATTCTCAGTATCATGGAACTTATCAATCATAACAATCATGGCAAAGATACTGATATCAATGCAAAACATAGAAAATCATGTGGTTGAAAAAACATAGCTAGAAGAGTACATTCCTTCATTTGCAGTCCAATGTACCTCATAATATTCATATGAGATTAAATGAAGGAGTGTTTTGTTCCTATTGGTTAACCAGGATGCTTGCCCAAAAGCAGATGACAAAATTGAACCCACTTATTACTTAATCAGCTCACACATGAAAACCCTGTCAGGAAAGGTCGGCTAGGCTGTTCTACTGACCATTCTCCACAATTTTCAGATTGGTCCAATTTGGTATGCTTCCGGTGTAATTTCTCGAGCTTAACACCAATAGGAACACAAACTTTTTAAGGCTATGATCTGAGTAAATCTGACCTAGTCATAGTTGAGGGTAGATTTCACTGGACTAGTCATAACCTTACATCGACCAAATTCCTTGTTACTTTTTATATTGATCCAGACATTCCCTGTTTTCCTGATATGCATGAATATGGGACAGCTGTGCTACCAACAGAGAGAGGTTTCATGCTGCTATGACAATAGCCAAACATTACACTTAGTGACTTTTGGTTGTGATGGGTGCTTCCAGTGGATGAGGACAAAGCGTGGTGGTAGCATGTTTCTTGGTGTAATTTTTTACAAAGAATCAAATGGTGATCTTGGCTTGGCTGTACAACATTGGCATATATGACTTTATGCAAAATAAGTTATGAAAAGTTAAGATCTGGCCTAGTCATTATGTCTAATCCAGATCTGTCCTAGTCATCCTATTGGCATTAAGGATTGTCCACAACACTGCTCGTCTTGCTTATTTGGTCAAAAAAATTAGAATACTTGGAAAGCAAAAATACCAAATTTGATAAACTATAGGCATTAACAAATGATACCACCTCAAAACCATGTGATTGGGTGGAAATTTTTCAATTCCTCTCTGTAAGTATCCCAAGAGGAGGAGGCACTGACAAGAGCAGGAATTTGGGAAGGTACTCTATTTGGGGATAATCAACATCATGATTGATCATGCATCTTATGAGAGTGATACATCTCATAAGAGATATTGCTACAAAATTAACTTTTGCAGAAAAGCAAGAATTTGAGCACAAATCTAAAGTTTGGTGACTTACATGAAAAAGGTGCCATGCTGGATGTCTAACTGCAAGAGGCTATGCTGCTATCAAAGAAATAGTTGTGGTTATAGTTGTGAGGGATGAACTATAACTTTAACTCTAGATGCCTATTGTTGATGGAAAACAGAACTATTTGTTCCCCAACTAAACAAGAAATACAGGCAAAGAGTCATTTCTTTCCAACGACTAGATCCATTGTGAATGGCAAATATACATGGCAATGGCTCGAACAATAGTGACACTTCATCACAATCAATGTAATGCGGCTTATTTGTTTAGTTTAACAGTAAACAGAGTGTTATACATGAAGAAATGTTTTTCCTAGAGTCTTGCTTTGCATATACCTGTGGTCATTAGGTGGAAAAATCCAAAAATGGCATCAAGCAAACCTATTGCTCTCACCAGAGATAATATTTTCTCATGCTCTCACAGGGACAGCAAGGGTGAATAAGCTTTGTTCCTTCTGAGGATGGCTATTATACCACTATCACCAAGAATGGATAAGATTTTGCTCTTACTAGGGATGGCTAAGTTTAGCACTCACTGGGGATGAGATTTTGCTCTGATTGGGGATGAGATTTTGCTCTGATTGGGGATGAGATTTTGCTCTCGCCGGGGAAAATATTTTGCTCTCACCAGGGAAAAGACTGTGCTTTCATGGGGGATAAGATTTTGCTCTCACAGGGAATAAGATTTTGCTCTTTCATAGGATATGACTTTGCTATCACCAGGGATAAGATTTCACTCTCACCAGGGATACAATTTTGATCTATTCACTCTATAAGATTTTGCTCTCACCAGTGTTCAGATTTTACTCACACTAGGGATTAGGTTTTGCTTCTTTTGCTTCAGGAGATTTTGCTCTCACCAGGGATAAGGTTTCCCTCTCACCTAGAATAAGATTTTGCTCTCACCAGAGACTAGAACTTCTCTCAGCGGAGATATGATTTTGCTCTGACTGGGATAAGATTTTGATCTGACTGGGATAAGATATTGCCCTCACTGTGGATTAGATTTTGCGCTCACTAAAGATCTGGTTTTTCTCTCACAGGAGAAAAGATTTTGCTCTCCCTGGGGATAAGATTGTGATCTCACCAGGGAGAAGATGTTCTTGCTGGGGATAAGATGGTCCACTCTAATTGGGGATTTGGTCTTACTGGGACACTGCTGGGGATTTGCATTTGCTAGGGATTTATTTTTGTTGGGGCTTCACTCTAGCCATGGATAAGATAATAATATAGCTAATTGCTCTTGATCAGGATAGGATCAAGGATAAGATATCAATATTACTCTTGTCATGCACACCCCAGTTATCATACTACTCTCATACCAAGGAAAATTGCTGTTGCACTGGGTATAAGATACTTATCTTGCACAGTGAATCAGATATCATTTGCTCTCACATGTCACTCACACCAGGGATAAGATATTGTTCTCACCAGATATACGATATTATTCTCACAGGGAATAGGATATCACTTTTACCTGCAGGAATAAGATGTTGCATAAAATATCACTCTCATCTTGGGATAAGATATTGCTCTCTAGTGCTGTTGACTGGGGATATGACATTGCTTCCACCTGGGGATACAATTGCACTCTCACCAGGGGATATGATTATGCTCTCACACGGGAATATGATTTTGCTCTCACATAAGGATATGATTTTGCTCTCCCATGGGGATATGATATTGCTCTCACATGGGGATGTGATTTTTCTCTCAGCATGATATAAAATATTACACTGTGGAGATAATTTTGCTATCTGGGATAAGATTTTGTGCTCATTGGGGATACAATTTTGCTCTCACAATGTACACTGTGGGTATGATTTCATGCTCACCTGGGATACAAATTCATGCTCACACCAGTGATAACATTTGGCACTCATTGGGGATATAGATATGTTGCTTACCTGAAATAAGATTTCATGCTCACTGGGTATATAGTTTGGCATGCACCTTGGATATAATTTGGTGCTCATTGTTGACATGATTTCATGTTCATAAGCTATATTTTGGTGCTCACAAGGATATGATTTTTCATTCACCTGGAATAAAAACTTGTCATCACATTGAGGTTGAGTGAAATATACTGTTTGATTTATTTCCAATTATTGGGATTGGTCAAATATATTTCATTTTACATGTGAAAACTACTTAGTAATTAATTTTCAAATAATAGGACTATTGCCAAGAAATAAGACTATTTCTGAGTCTTGGAAATAGTCTTGTTTCTCCATGATAGTCATGTTTTTGGAGAAGGCTTATTTTTTAGAAATATGAGACATCTTCATTTAGGAACAGTATCTGTACATGTAGCTGTCAGGAAAAGCCTTTTTTCTTGGTGATAGTCATATTTTTTGGAGAACACTCAAGTCTTGAAAATAGTTTTATTTATAGTGCTATTTTTGAGAAATAAGATTTATCTGTAAATTAAGACTGCCTTCAAGAAAGATATGATGAATGGATTTAGGCTCTGCAAATCACAGTACAATGGTATCAATTTATTATATAAATTGATGAGTTCCCTCAACTTCATTGATGATAAGAATTGGTGCTTACAACAGATATGATTTGGTGATCATCTAGTACAAGGATTTCATGCTCACTGGGGATGCATTTGGCCCTCACCAGGAGTATAATTACATTTTTCTGAAACCAATTTTCTAACAGATAACTTACCATGGATGTGATTTCGATTCCAGAGACCTGGTTCAAACATAACAAAAATCATCACTGCAGTGTTTGTGTTAGTTTTTTAGAAATACAAGAACCCTAAGCAACTTTGGCTTTGTGACTTGGTTGAACACAGCACTAATGTGGTGTATAAACTCTGATCCTGATCACTCAGTCATTGATAGTAAGATGTACAGGATGGATCATCTTCTTGGCCAGCCAGTAAGATTACAAGCAGGTTGAAAGGGTGCAAGCAGTTTGGAACTGTCATCAGTGCATTGTTAGTTTTGTAGGATTACAGGAACCCCATGCAACTTTGGCTTTGTGGCTTGGTAGGACATTGTGTTACTATAGTACATGAACTCTACTTCTGATCACTCAGTCATCAATAGTAAGAGTACAGGGTGGATCATCTTTCTCAATGCTGGGTCTCACCAGCAAGATGAAAGATTATAAAAAGGTGTAAACAGTTCGGAGGTGTCACCAGTACAGTGTTGATGTTAGCTCTGTAGGATTACACAAACCTCATGCAACTCTGGCTTTGTGGTTTTGTTGGACACAGTTCTACTATAGTACATAAACTCTGATCCTAATCACTCAGTCATCAGTAGTTTGAGTATAGGGTGGACCATCTTTCTCACAAATGGTTCTCACCAGCAAGATGAAAAACATTTGAAAGGATGCAAGCAGTTTGGAATTGTCACCAGTGCAGTGTTGGTGTTAGTTTTGTAGGATTACATGTGAATTCCATGCAACCTTTGCTTTGTGGCTTGGCTGGATGAAGCAGGTACATGAGCTTTGACCCTCACCACTCAGTCTTTGATGGTAAGAAAAACAAGGAGGTGTCTTTCACAACACTGGGTCCTGTCAGCAAGACAGCAAGAATTTTGAAATGGGAAAGGTGTTTGGAATTGTCATCATTACAGTGTCAGTGTTAGTCTTGTAGGATTATGTGAACCCCATGCAACTTTGGCTTTGTGACATGGTTGAATGTAGCGTTATTACTGTACATGAACTCTGACCCTGCTCTTTCAGTCAGTGATAGTAAAACATTCAAGAGGGATTGTCTTCCTTGATGCTGCAAAAAATCAGCAAGATAAGAAGCGTCTTCAATGTGTCTGAGGGGTCTACAAATAATATTAGTGCAGTGTTAGTGTTAGTGTTTGTTTTGTGGTATTATATGAACCCCGCTCCACTTTGGCTTTGTGGCTTGGTTTAATGCAGCACTACTGGGATATGTAACAGCAGGAAACATGAAAAGGTGAGAGGCATTTTCAATTGTCATTAGTGCAGTGTTAGCGTTAGTTTTGTTGGATTACATGAACCAGTGCAGTTTTAGTGTTAGTTTAAAGCATTATGTAAACCTCTTGCAAATTATGCTTTATGACATGGTTGGATGCAGCCTAATACAATTTGTGACAGCAAGCATTTTGAAGGGGTGCTAGGGGTTTGCAATTTTTATCAGGGCATTGTTGGTGTTAGTTTTGTTTGATTACGTGAGCCTGGTTTTAGTTCACTTTTTACTTTGTGGCTTGGATGAATTAAGCACTACTTCAGTACATAACTCTGATTCTGATCACTCAGCCATTTATAGTAAGATATACACAGGGGTAGTCTTCCACAAAGCTGAAACAAATTCATCAATATGGCAATCATTTTTAAAGAATGTGGGGGAGGGGGGTTGCAACTGTCATCAGTGCAGCATTTGTGTTAGTTTTGTTGAATTATGCTAACCTCCATGTTGCTGCACTACAACATACACCTGCTACACTTAATGGTGGTGTCATGCTTTGTAATAGCTATTGGCGTTTCTGGTAGAATTGTTTCAATGTTTGTTGATGGTTCTATAGGACCATAAATCTTTATGGTGATGAGGGAAAAGTGTACTGCATGGGTTGCTTTATATTTTTCTGTTCTGTGTTGTTGTTAAATTAAGGGAATAATTTTTGTACCTCATCTATTGTTTGTACTGAAGCAATCAGAAATCTTTTTTACACAATTCTGGACTGTGACAAGGAATAATGTATATTGATATTTCGCTTCTGCAGATGATTTTCAGTGTAAATTGCTGTGGCTAAGTGAGGTAATACAGTTGTTTATCTCATGCCTTTGTTAAAAATGGAATGTACTTCTGGAAGAATACACGAGATGGCTTTAAGTCCAAAGTTCTTAAAGACACATTTAATCAATCATTCTTTGTTGTTCTATCAATAATTGTGGCAAACTAAGTTAATACAGATGTTCTTATGCATTTGTTATAAATGCAATATCTTACTGGAAAAATACACAAGCTGATTCAAAAGTCAAAGTTGTTTAAAGATATATTTATTCAATCATTCTCTGTAATTCTATGAGTAGCTTGATCATCATGCAATTGCCCATTACTGTATTCATTAAATTGATTTGCCCTTTCACTTCCTTTTTTACCACCAGTGACAAAGAAGTGCTCCATTGATTACCTCATCCCTTTTCAACCACTGGTCCAATGCACATTTCATTGAATGATAGACATAAAAACTTCAAACTGATCACTGTGGATATTTTCAGTCCAGAAAAGCAATTCATACTATTTCCAGGGATTGATCCATCCATACCACTTGAATCTTTCATTGAAGGCAACTCAAACAAAATTTATTTTCAATTGATTCCCTTCTTTAATAAACTGGTGTTTATGCTGACTAACTGACCAGGTAACTAAGGATATTGAGTTACATGAGAGATATGCTCTAACCATTGTTTCAAAGATCCTTCTTGAATATACAATAGACAACAGCTCAGATTTGATAGAACAACCTGCACATGGTAATTGAATGATGTCATATAGTTTTCATTAATTTTTTGAAATAGCAGTGTTGCAATCATCTTTGCAAAGCAAAATTCACCAATATCTGGGAAATGGTTAATCAAAGTGCCTTGCAACAGAACTAGCCACCCCTGTTGGGAGAGAAGGAGCAAATTTGCGCCTTGCAAGAGGATTATATGGTTTTGTTTGGTGTTTGGTGAATAAAATCTAATATAATTTTGGAGCTTAAAGAACCTGCCATCTCCAGCTCTATTTGACAATAGAAGGGAATGCAGTGGAATCAGAAAAATTCTTTGTTGTTTGATCAGTGGTGTAACTATTTGCACCATTCCTTCTTGTCACATCATATCCTTTCTTTCCACCAAAGGGAATTATGTTGGTGCCTAAGTTTTCAACATCATTGCTTGATATAAAGGGATGTACAATGTTTGGCATTCTAGAACATAGCAGTTTTTCCCTCCACCATCCATATCTAAGTTTCTTAGAACAACCACAAATTAGTATTACTTCTGTATTTTTTTTTTCAGGAAAATTCATCAATTGGAATATATGTCCTACCATTATTCTTTTCAGTCAGTTTTATAGGAGCTTCTTGCTTGATGAGAACATACTCCACTAGCCACTCTCTTGTTTTTTATGAGCTTTCTGTGATTGGATCATCAGACACCTTGATAGTTAGAAATGAATTACCTGAAACTTGATTTTGATGGTAGTACTGTTTCAAGGCAATATCATCTTCTGTTAAAAAAACGTATGTGGAATATTTTTGTGGCATCTAAAGATGATCAAGCCAAACCATAGAATCAACACAAAGGTGTCTGTTGTTTGCATAACTGCACATAAGGAGTGCATGAGATGGAATGTAGAATGCTCCAGAAAAATGAGGACCAAGTGGACATTTGTGTCTATTGATATCCTGCAGTAGTTGGGAGGTAGCAGTTTCTGAGTATAGTATTGAAAATGGTATGGAATAACATTACACACAGGCACTTCTGAATCAGGATAGACCTGTTTTTCTTGGCAGCTTGTTCCAGTATGACAGATCATTTTCATCTACATCTTACCTTCCTGTTCTGCAACAGCTATGACAGTAAGGGGGTCTGTGAAAGATTTTGGTGTAATGAAGGCTTGATGTGGTTTGACAAACCAGAGGAAATGATGCATGTCATGCAAAAATGTGCATATCTTGCACTGGATGACTTTCTTGATCATCATACAAATACATCAGCTGGTGGGTCCATTTACTTGATTGGGGGGCCTGATTTGGGATTTTGGCTTGTCTTATGCATTCACAAAAGTTCATTGTACACTGAAAGTACTGCCATTTAGACAATATTTATTTGAACAGCAAATACAGACCTGATTATCAGTAGAACTTAGAGAGACTTTGTGTAGCATCTATGCTGGGCAGCTATTGGGCAAAACAGAGACAAGAGTGCACAGAAGCATAAGACATAGGTTTTGCAATAGTGCTCTCCTGACAATTTGCATAACCACAACTGGTATGGTTTGTTGGTATTACACAGTCACCATTGCTATCCTCTAGGTCTGGAAATACAAATTTTGTTGTATGATGATGCTTGAGCATCTTAAGCAAAACATAATTGAGTGTGCTGGGTATAGATTGATGGCAGTGATTGTGCTCTATTGATGGCAGTGTGCTGGACTGATGGCAGCACTGTGGAGATGGATTGATGACAATGGTTGTACTAGAAAATTATTTTTGTGTTCAATTGATAGAAGGGTTTGTGTTGTATAGAGAGCAGGGTTTGTGTTGGATAGACAGCAGGGTTTGTGTTTGATTGATGTCAGGGCTTTGTTTGATCATTAGAGAGTTTTTGATCAATTGATGGCATTGTTTTTGTTTGATCAATGTCATCCCTTCCCTTTGATTGATAGCAGCACTGCTGCATTGGATCTATGGCAGCACTGGTGCATGATGATGGAAGCACTTGTACTTGATCAATGGTGGCAGTGTTGTTGGATTGATGTCAGCCTGTGCAGATTTTCCTTATTTTTTGCACTATTAAAATTGATCAGAAAACTAAATACAATCAGCAAGTGCTCTAATAAAATTGAAACTAATCAAAATTTGTTCCTTGTAATTGTCATGAATTAAACAAGTTAATTAAGTCCTAAGACAAATTGGACATTTTTGATCAAAACAACAATAGGTTAAAGACTATTCAAACAAACCCCCTCTCCACTTCAAAAAAAGATGCATCAGTAAACAACCTCAAGAGCCAAAAAAATGACAAGCCAAGTCAAACTTTGAGCACCCAACACACAATGCAAGCAATTTTGAAAATCAAAGCCTTGATCCATGTGACAACAAAATGAAAATGTCATTCAAGGATGAGGATGGGGATGCAACCAAAGAACGCCAAAATACCTACAAGGACTGCAAGCAGAAGGATATCCTTCTCATCCCTGAGAAGCACCTCCCTCTATGACGAGGACAATCCATCCTGTCTGAAGAAAAGAAGTGGAAGAAGCTTTGTCTTTGTCATTTCAGAGCATGAGCTCGGAGTGTCACATGCATTGAAGTGTGGAATACAAAGGTTGAGAATGGGATTCAAAATCATTCAACAGGCAATTTGACCGTGTAGATAAAGAAAATAGAAAAAGCAATTCAAATTTGCAACATGACTTACCTTGGTGAAGATGCTATAGAAGATCACTAAGGCTGTGATTTAGTTCGGCCAACAGCCCAATAGTGAATAGCATTTTTGGCAAATATTTGAATTTTTTTGCT
>JALLPD010002092.1:0-10786 GCA_036940065.1 Cyclotella cf. meneghiniana | reverse complement strand
GGAGAAGAAGGAGAAGAAGGAGAAGAAGGAGAAGAAGGAGAAGAAGGAGAAGGAGGAGAAGGAGGAGGAGGAGAAGAAGAAGAAGAAGAAGAAGAGGAAGAAGAAGAAGAGGAAGAAGAAGAAGAAGAAGAAGAAGCAGAAGGAGGAGGAGGAGGAGGAGAAAATTTCTCAATTATAATACAACTAAGCTTTTAAAAAAGCTTGATAATATCTGAATTCCCATTGTTGAGAGTGTGATCAATCAGAACGTGCCATAATTCTGTTTGACCAAAGTTTAGGTCATGTGTCCAGGCAACCACTTTTGCATACCCAAAGCAAAAAAATCGGTTATTTGTATCTGTTTTTTGAGGTATGCAAAGAAAAAAGATACAGGCTCCAACTCCTACCCATTCAACTCAAAATTTTGCACATCCCTGTTTGCATACCATTCAATTGGCTTCCAGGAGCTTTACCCATCTCTGCATCCACCAATCCGTGATGAGGGATTGATGAATACTGTTATGATAAGAGGATATGCTGTCACACCATGTACACAAACTCAGTATTTCAATGCTACAGAATCTTATTTAACGAAGTTGAATACCCAGATGACAGTCAGAACAATCAAGGGATATGCAACTACTCAAAACAGAGATGTGTGGATGCATGGCCTTTGATTTGGAAGAGTGGTTCAGATTTGGTTCGAGTTTGGGCAACCCAAATACTTGGTGTTCTGGGCATTTGGGCAAAAAATTGAATTACAACAGGCACCCAATATCAGCATTGTTTTGGCAAATGGTGAGTGCCTGCGGTAATTCATTTTTTGTCGATGCCCAAATACCCACTTCCCAATGATTGACATAGGCCAAGTATCTACAGCCAAGAGCAATATATACATTAAGCTCTTGTATTTACTTAAAATATGATTGAAATACTTTCCTTTTGTCAAAAAGGAGGAGTACACTAGGTATTTTGGATCTTGAAGGTTCAAAAATACAAGATCCAAAAATTCGCCACATACTGCACCAGTGGTGTGTAGAAACAACACACCAGCTTATGGAGGAGCATCATGCCATGATGGTGCTACATACTAAATTTAGTATTGTGCAACAGCAGCATTTTCATAGCATAGAAAGAAGCTCATAATTTCCAATTATTCCCCACACTTCACCGCTCTATTAAATAAGGATTCCTACATACGTTCTTTTATGGCTTAGGACAGTGATTGCTTTGGAATGGATTTGGGACAGAGGTTTAAGGATGACCTTGCTTAAATTCATCCCATAATAATTTTTTTGCCTAAATCAGTACAAAACCGATTTTTTGGAGAATATCCTTTAGATTTTGGCAAATGAAGATTAAAATTTAGGGCATGTGTGGCAGTGGATTACCTCCACGCATGGGATGAGTGCACAGCCATTGCAAAATTGATGGATTTGGGAATTTGAAACAAAAATCAGAGTGAAGTTATAGAAAATGACCTAAAACTGCAACTTTTCATAATTAAAGCATATCAATACTTTTTTGATAAATCAAACAACATAGTAACTCTGTAAAATCATAAAAAAATGTTAACTTTCTATTCTTTGTACCGATGCAATAACAATCACATCTGCAGTGTGATGTGATGGTGGTGTGACATGGTCTTGACACTGGAAGTGCGATAGTCCCCTTCTTGCAATGACCCCTTGGTTGGGGTGACACTATAATCACATGTGCTAATGTGAATGAGAATGCATTCAGAATGATTTTTGGTTCTGCTGTAGAAATCGAACTGATTCCAAGGCATGAAGTATTGAATTCTGTGAAAGTCTTAAATTACAAAATTCCATGCTTTTGCAATTTCAGCCTTTTACAGTATCTTAGACATCTGTGTTATACTCTGCATAAGTCTGAAATTCTGCAATTTAAGACTAGCAGAATTTAAGACTTCCTGATATGGAATTAGTACATATTCTACAGGTGATACAAAACACATCCTTTTCAAAATCATAAACATTTGTCAGACATTGGGATGACCATTGGTATTGCAACTTCTTAGTGCATTAGCCAGAACACAAATAAGCCTCAATTGAGCACTTTTAAACAAAAAAACAAAGAATCCAAAATCTTTGTTCTTGTATAACCACAGTACAGGAAATTGTGAGTATTCTTACCTAATGAGATGACCATCATCCCAAAAAGGACAAGTCAATCATCTTTGTTGGCATTTATGCATAAATAAATGTGACAAAAGCCGCTATACACACAACAGTGGTATGTCTTAATTAGCTTTAAAAACTCACAAATACATTGTCAACATCAAGAGAAGTTCACTTCTCCAAGATGCTTTTAAACTGTGAAGTATCAAGTCAACAACTGTCTTTAAAGATGTAAAATGGTATGCACATGCACATTTAACTTTGTTGCATGTCATTACTACCACTAGAGAGTCACAAATGTGCAGACCTCACTTGAAGATTCTCACTACAAAATAACAAAGGATGCCATCACAGATGAATTCTGACTCTCTTTTGATTACAATGACAGAGATGTTGATGTTTGTACCTTCCAATGATTTAGTCAGCAGCATGTATGACTTCATTTTGTTCACTTGCAGGTAGCTGACCTATTTGGGCAACTATTCTCATGAATTTATAGTGGCAATAAAGCAAAATAAAAGACAAACACTCATACCAAGGATGCATGGGCCAGATAATAAAAAATCTGTACTATCAGCACCTTTGCAAATTTGAACTGGTTCAATATCCACATTGTACACTCCTTTTGACAATTAAAGTGCAGTTTCAGCACTCCACTTTTGGACCATATGCATACCATTTGGCACTCAGTGTAAGTCAACCAGTTTCTTAAAAAACACACCCCATAAGTGATTATCTTACTAGAGATCAACATCATCCAATTCATGGTGATGTTTGACCTGCTGAACAAATAATGGTCGTCAGCAGCTTCTGGTGGTATGATGTGTTCCTAACAAACACGAATATGCCATTCACTCAAAACCTACTATCTAGTGCCTACCACCCAAATGTACTGTTGCAATCAAAAGATGGAACTGTTGTTTGGCATTCCACTCTTGCAAACACAGACAAAACCAACAAGAGACACCAGGCAGCATCAAACTGATATTAATACATCCTCTACATGAGTTTTGATCACATGGTCCATGAAAGCAATGCTATAGTAAACAAACATCTTTTACCCCGCACAAAAAAGTCTGTATAGAAGTGATACATGTACTATCACAGCATTTATATGATAAGACAATTAGGGTTTCATGCGGAAGTGAGTCATATATCCTGACATAGGAGAGTGCTTAAATTTTGTCAAAAATAACCATCACAAATCTCCCTCTCCACAAGCACTTACACTTAAAGTACTGCATAAACATAAATGCAAGTACCACAAGTCAATGGCAACTTGCAATTTTCATCCTTAACCATAAGGTTTTTCTGCAAGTCAAGCTTGTTATTGGATTTTTTCCTCACCAAGGTTTTGTAATTCTCCAATCATGGGGGCAAGTGACATAGGCGAATTATCTACTTTTACATGTAAGCTCCACAAAGCTTCTACCTGGAACCTCCAGGCCAATCATCTGTTCCTTTCACTTTGCACTAGATGAAGGAAGTAGACACAGTCATAAGATAGTAGTTTCTCAGAAACAGTATATTTGAGGTACATTCTTATCCAGTTTGTTCCTCAGAAAGCATAATTGAAGAGAAGCAGTTGAGAGAGTGCAAGTGCTAATCTGACAATTCAGAATTGTGAGAGCTTCTCAACTGACAAGCCAGCAGTGTGAGAGCTTCTCTGAAAAAATTAGATCAGGCAATTACATGACAAAAACATGAGGACTGATAAGTTGCAGTCCTCACTTGTGCTTCATTCTACATTTAATTTAACTAATAAAAAATTATTAAAATCATCTTGTATCAAGCTTCAGCTGTCCAATACAAAATATAATTTTTACAAACAGCTTAGGTCAATCTCTGTCTTTTGGACTTGTGACTGACAGATGTACTTTTCCTTTCTAGAGGCCCAGTCTTAAATAAGATGGCTAAATCCTCAAGGATCCACCTCCTCTTTCTTGTATTCTGCATGCGGAATAACAACGTGGCGCCTTGGTCCGAGACTTCATGCGCCTGTCTGCTAGTTGTGAGACTACGTACGAGCTACTGTTTTAGGGGGAGAGTGACACAGGTTGATGCAGTGAAGTGTAACTAAATCCTTAAAATAACGGGCTTAGAGCAACTACTAGGCTAGTGTGTGCCCCCTCATGTACTATGACACTTGGCTTCACTTCATCACAGCTGGCGGCAAGGGGACAATGGGTGGGAAACTTTTTGGAAGGCTTGCCTGTAGAAGGCAGATATTTAATTGCAGTGTTTTGGAAATACAATTGAATAATCAGAAAATGTGAAGATCTGTAAGCATTTGACAGTGCCAGAGAGTGTATGTGTGGCACATATTTACCACCGACTGGGGAATAGTATTGGTGATGTTTGGAGATCCTTTACTAGTCACATAAGGTATCCTGTGAGGCCTAGGCATTGTCCATGCTGGCTACAGATAGAGTGTCGCGCCACGCAGAGACACACAAGCAGCTGCCTGGAAAGCTGGCCCTCATCTATCAAGGACATTCTGTGGACAGAAGAACCACGTGGCACATTGGTCCTAGGCTTCATGTGGCTGCCGGCTAGATGTGAGAGTAAGTATGAGCTACTGTTTAGGGGGGAGAGTGACACAGGGTGAACGAGTGAAGAGTAGCTAAATTCCTAAAATAATAGGCTTTCGGCAACTACTAGGCTAGTGTGTGCCCTTTTGTGTACTATGATGCTTGGCTTCAGCTTGTCACGGCTACACATGTGCTCCTAGAGTGGTGGTACGCGTGCGGTGGTGTGTTGGTGTTCTATGAATGTGTTATACTGTAGCAACACAAAGTGCAATGAGATGATGATTGCAGACAGCCCATGAAAATGGAGCGGTTGAAAAAAAGAAAAAGAAAAATCTTCCTCTATGGTAGGAGTACCACGGGAGGTGGCATGATGTATGACTCCTTGCATTGTTGCATAGGAGTAGAGTTATCATGAGGAAGGTCCCCCGGGTGCGGTAAGAGTACATTGTGAGTGAAAGGAATCACATAATAAGCGGCAACCATGGAGGAGATGATGATGACCTTTTGATACCTTTGGTGGTGTCTGCCATGTAAATGAGTGCATTTGGTTGGCCAGTGTGGCACAAAGCGCTGTGTGCGCTTCTGGAGGCAGTGGATCACTCAGCATGGGTTGGCCAGAGGTTGGCTAAGGTTGACTTTGAGCCAAATGATGTGCGGGAGGGGAGCCCTTTCTTGACTTTTGTTGATCATGTGCTGGCAAGAACAGAGCTCAATTGGCAGGATTATGAGATCCCTGAGGACCAGCAGGATAATGTGCTTGCCCAGTTGACCTTGCTGCATATGCCCATAAGGTGCATCGTGGTGGCACTTTATGCGGACGATGATGAGTTTGAGGAAGATGGGCATGTGTGATGATGTTTGTTGCTAGTGCAACACACCAAGCTTGTCCGTGTGTCACCGGTAGGTCCTCTGGTGGGCTTAGTTGGAAATGTTGGTATCGTGTTGTATCGCCAGACCCCCCAAATGACATGTTGTCCTGACATGTGCCAACATGTTGTGAAAATGTCGTGAATGTCAGACCGACAAGCCATCAGCTTCTGTTGTCTGGACCATGCCAAACAATATGACATGTCATGTTGGGATGACAGGTTTGCTGATTCTTTTGGACATCAAAAAAATTGTGGCAAATGGAGGCTTTCTGCCATCCCGCTCACTCACCACCCACCTTTATGTCAACCCAACCATGACAAACCTTCAGCGGCTTCTGGTTTGGTGGATTTTGGTTTGGTGGATTTTGGTTGGGTGGCTTCCGGTTGGGCATCTTCCAGATTGGTGGGTTTTCAGTTTGGCCATGCTAATTGAATGTTTTGGGTTCGGTTGTAGCTGGTACCATGATTTTGCCTCAGCTGGTTTTGTGACATCAGTTTTTTCAGTGGTGGGTTTGGCAGCAGCAGGTTTTGAGGCATTGGGATCAGCAGCAGTGAGTTTGGCAGTTGTCAGGTTGAAGCAGCATCAGGTATATTGTACCAATGCTGCTGAAACCTGACAACTGCCAAACCCGCAGAATGCAATGCTGCCAAATGCAATGTGGAGAAATCTGTGGGTTTGTCCATGCCATTCCTGGGAGATGCAACAATTAACCAATGCTAATAATTAATCAATATAATTGGATTTTAGCTATTACTAGTTACTGATTTTCTTATATTTAGCATTAAACTGAACTAGTTTACAAACTATAAACTTCAAATGATCTCTTGCGACAGCAAGAACAAAACAAGTGGTGAGTTCATCTGGTGCCGTTTCTTGGCCGACGCAACAATCTGCTGAAGCCATATGCATTCCATGCCAACAGCAGCATGTTACTGCAACCAAAATGGTGCTCACCACATGCTTGTACATTGTCAGTTGTGACAATACTGACAATTGGAATAACCCGTTCAGGTGGTGGGAGTGGAGGAAACATCATTTTTGTTGTGGAGCAGGAAAAAATTACAATGTAAATATATCTAGGATCTAGGCGACATGCCAGCTGACACGTGACCCAGCCATGAATCCAGTCATGGCATTGGCAACATTTGACATCGGCTAATTTTTTGCTGACAATGTTGGCATCGTGGCAACATGTGCCAACATGTCGCCGATGTTTCCAACTAAGCTGGTGGGGCGAGGAGATGTTAGCAGAGTTGTTTGCGTATCTGGAGTGCGCTGCCAATTATGATGGTAACCCCGAAGGTGATTTGTTCACTGCCATTTTGCAGGGTTACATGGACTACAATCTGGGTGAATTTCTGGCCTTGATTGGATGATAAGGGGGGAGTATACAGCCGTGTTCAGGCCGGGTGAGTGCTGCTTGTGTTTCGTGTTTGTAGAGGATGCGTGTCATGGCTAGCTTGTGCTGACTCTACAGGTATTGACACTGGGCACAGGAGGTCAGCTATGAATTGCTGTACATTGAGTGCATGAGGGATGATGGTACCCTTGATGAGGAGTCTTATAGGGAATACGCATGGGCAGAAGCTGAGTTGAAGCTGGAGGGGGGTTGAGTTGCACAGCCCAAGTGGGAGGAACCTGGAATACATAGTCCTTGTTCTTGTGCTAATGCAGGGGATGAGGTTGTGCTAATGGTGGCTGGAGCAAGGCATCTAGCCTGGGTGCAGGGTCATGCTGGCAAGTGAGATAACATGGTGCCGGGCAAGTGGTGTGTTGAAAGTTGATGTCAGGTGTGACATGGAGGATGATATGAGTGAGCGCTTTGTTTTGTGTATAGGTGGCATAATGAGTCATGTAAAGTTATTTAGTAATGAGTTATGCATGTGATCAAATGGTGATGGTAGTTATGAATGCTATTGTGTGTGCTGCCATGGGCTGGACTACGTGGACTGCTTCAGGGTGCAGGTAATTGCAAAGGGACAAGCTTGTGCTGTTTGAGTGGGCAGGTGAGATCCCCAGTTGGTGGATCCAGGCCCAGTGTGATGGCCTCTGTGTGCTGGGTGGTGGTGTCGAAAGTGTTCTGCAGATAGATGAGGAATTTTTTGCTACACCATTGGGACCAGTTCTTGACGTAGGAGACCAAGAATTGTGCACGGTGTAGCAAGTTTGCCGCCATCACTCAGATGGAGTGACAGGACAAAGTGTGCAAGTCCTGGGGATCCTTTGGGATTGAGAAGACTTTGTAGGCCACATGGCAGAGGAATTCAGCAACTTGGTTGGCCATGATCTGGTGGTGTTTGCTCGACGGGGCATCCAGATATACCACGGCTGGTGTGTTGAGCGGGGGCCAAAGCAGCAAGCTTGGCGTATGATGTCGAGACTTGCCTGTGTCGGACACATCATCTAGTCTGAATCTGTGCAGCTTTGGTAGGTGAGTTTCTTCCCATTGTCATTGTTGTTCTGTTTGCATATGCAGAGCATGGTAAAAACAATGTCTTCATTGTGTGCAGAATGGATGTCGGTTGGGCAATGCCCGGATTCTGTTGCAAAGCTGAAATCATCAGAAATGACGGGCAGTGGCATTGTGCAGTTGCCCCATTGGGGGTTATAAATGGTTCTGAAGACAGTGTGGTGGTCAGAGCACCATTCTGATTTGCAGAATCCCATGTAACATCCAAGAATGATCCAGTCAGTGATGGCCCTGACAAGGGAGTTGCAAGATTCATGACAGGCAAGGCAAGCTATGTAGTGGAACATGCTATCGGAGATCATCTCCTGTTGTTTAGGTACTGTTTTGTATTTCTTGAAAGTGTTGGCCGTTATTTTAATGTAATCTAAATCTACTGGTTTTGGATGTACCAGCCCACAATCCTCATGTAATGAGGTGGCCTATTTAACATAGCCCATGAGCCTGGTGTGGTGGATATGTGTAACCCGATGATGGTGTTGCCCTTTATGAGGGAGACCATGTAGCAGGCCAGTATCCAGTTGCATCCTTTGAGAGGGAGACCAGATGTGCATGGGTTCTGGCTGATGGTTCTGCATCAGGATAGGTAGTGAACCTTCCTGGATCTGCAAGTAACTGCCTGCTTGTTGTGAGTGGATCCATGGAAGCGGTCTGCAATAACACCACCATGATTGCAGAGACAAGCTTGGCATTCAACTTCTAGCGCCAATAGCCATATAAACTGGGGGCTTGTGAGAGTATGCACATAAAGTGAGATGAGAGCAATCATTCAGATGGTATGCATGAGATGTCATCAGCAATGACATTAGACTTGGTTTTGATGCGGCCAAATGTGTAGCCAACATCATTTCCTAGCAGGAGAGCTGCCTGAAGTTGTGCGAGTGTGTGCCCTATGGGGCTGGAGGTGCAACCCTTCTTGAGAGATGACTCGTCATGTGTGTTGTCGCATTCTATGAGGAAAATTGGGTGTGGGTCCTTGAGCAGTTGCCTGAAGTTCCGGTAGTGGAGGAAACAGCCCAGCATGGTTATTAGCTGCACCGCATAGTCCAATGCATTAATGCTGATGAGCCTTGGGTTGTTGCAACCAGAGACATTGCAAAGTGTTTGTGCTTGGATGGTCTTGGGTCATTCAAGGTACCACTAAAAGGTGGCAACCATGCAGTAGCCCTCTGCGGCATGGAGGCAGGCATCACTCCTGGTGGTGCCAAGGGGTGTCCAGTGGACAAGATGGGCAATGGGACAGCATTTTGGAAAGGTTCTGTCATTGAGTGCACACTTGATGAGCCGCATGTTGTGTTTTGTTTTGTTGTTGATGAAATAGTGGTGTGTGCTCTGGTGCAAATCTGGCATTGGTGCCCTGGCCGAAGGAACATTGCTTGTCCTTGTCTTTCATCTGCAGTGTGGATTTGATGGTCTTCAGTGTGGTACAGAATGCCTGGTTTTTGTGTACAAGGTGGGTTTTGGTCATACGGAGTGTATGTGCTAGGGACAAATAAATGTGCCCTAAGAGGAACTGCAGCCATGGAGAACCAAGGCCAATGTGGTTGAGCTTGCCTGTGAGTTCTTCCACCTTCTGGATAGTGGACAAGCTCTGGTGTGGGCCCCAAGTTGTGTGCAACAATGTGCAGATGTTGGAGATGAAATTCAAGGGTATGCCAACCATGAGGCAGTGCAGGTCAAGGGTGAGACCCAGGATATGGTTCACTGGGACAACAAGCATTTTGATGAGTTTGTCCCAAGAAATGGGGTCTTCGTGATGCTATAGGTCTGATGTCACAAGTAGTATAAAGATAGCTTCAATGCTTATGGCAGTGGCCTGCTCAAGACAGGATCTGTTCACAATGTCGAGGTAGATATCATTGTCAACGTAGATGTGGTGAGGCATATGAACTGGATTGCCGGTTTTGTCGAGCACACCTTGGTTTAGGCACAGTGCATGTGAACGTGGGTATAGTGTGTGACTCTAAGGACCGGCACCACTGATGTTGTCCAGGATGTCATGGTGCTTTTGTGGGAGTGTGATGTCATGGAACAGCCTCTCTGAAAGAACGGCTTGTATTTGGCACACAGCATCCCAGTTAGCGGGGCTGAAGTCTGCCCAAAGACTTGGCCCACCTGAAAGAATAGGTATTTGGCCAGGAGCATGAGAAGGCCCCAATAACATCAGGGTAGTGCTTGATCTGGCAGAAGAAGGACTTGATGTCATTGGTGTGGACCACAATGTTGTCAAGTGGGTATGTGATGTGTAAGTTGTACGCGCGTGTCAGGATGGTGTCCCACACTGAGCCAGATTTGCAGTGCAGTTCAGATCTGAATGGTGTGGAAGTCATTGAGTTGATGGGGACAGAGTCCCAGCAGTACTTGCACAATGCATTGAAGATTTGGCGATCTTTTTGCCAAGCTTTATGAGGATGTGTTGCGGTGTGATAAAGCAATGAGGTACAAAATGCCAAAGCTAGTGCGGTACGTGAATGACGTATCTGTTGTGCTCTTCCTTGCTCATTGTTGCCATGACATTTTTGATGCACATGGCAATGGAAGGGTGGTTGCCCTGGTGCCAATATAGGAGGACATTGTCCCTGGTGGTGTTTGCATTGAAATGGTTTGGGCACCCTACAGTTATGACCTGGATGGAGTTAGCTATCAGCTTCTCATTGATGTCGTGACACTGCAGGGCACGTGCAATGCCTGGTATGTCATGGAAGGCTCCAGTGCAGTTGCTGCCGAGGACTGAACTGCATTTGCAATGCTAAGGTCATAGTGGAGGAGGCACGCTAGGAAAGCACATGCTTTCCTAG
>JALLPD010002091.1:0-10759 GCA_036940065.1 Cyclotella cf. meneghiniana | reverse complement strand
TTGAAAATCCCTGCATGCCAGTAATCTAGCACCCACAAACACTCAACAGCCCATTGTTCCCATCCCCTTCATACTAATCATTGATGCAGTGAGGACAGCATGACAAAAAGCAAGAATTTTTTGGGATTTATCATTTATTCTGACATCTCACCATAAATGTTTGATTGATGTAGAGCCACCCTTCAAGGTCTCTGCAGAAAAAAGAGTCAATATCAAACATTTTACAATTGTGTAGGAAAAGATAATATATTATAATTGAAATAATTTGATACCAACAATATGACATAACAAATAGGTATCGATGATATCTTGGTGAAAAATTAATAATGTCTCATAGTTAATGTTTTTATGCACAGCTACACTCAAAAATGTCTTCTTGATATGTTTGCTTAATTGTCAATTAGTATTGTGATAGCTTGACCTTCTACCAAGATGGGAGGCTTACATTTTACATGAATGATTTTGACATGCAGTAGGTATTACTGTGTGGTTCACATTGTGTATTTTCTTTTGTGTATGTTCACAATATATGCAGATCAGTGATTGTGTACAATAGTAGTAATACATGTTATGGAGGTCTATAGAGGTTAATTTTTTATGAGGAATCCAACAGTGATATCTGATGGATCCAGAAATGGGTGGAAGGGCATGAACTTGTATGATTTTTGGAACTATGTCAGAATTCTGACATAGTTCCTTAACTATACCAGAATTCTGACATAGTTTAGAGTGAGGGTTGAAAATGGTAGATAGTCAATAGTCCAATAGTGCAATAGTCTCTTCAAAATGTGCAAGAATTTTTTATGTAAGCTAAAAAATCAATTTTTCCTGTGGCTTCCATTAAATTATGGAGATAGATGCTGATTGCTGCTGCTGACTCTCTGTAAGCTCTTGCAAAGGCTCCATCCTGAACATAATCAGAATGACCGTAGCTCTTCAGAAGCCACCATGACCAAATCATCATTATTGTCGATGGTCAGTTCTTCTGGAGAGATCTGTAAACAAAAAGTGACCAAAATCAACAATCAACCTACATTTAATTTGATTATTAACCTAATTAATTCTTTTAAGTTTATTTATTTCAATATTTGATTTAATTTTTAAAATTAGTCGATGGAGACATGTTCAGGTAGCATTTGGTTTGGCAGCTGTCAGTTGCCCTAGCCTTTTGACTGTACTGCCTCCCAATGGCAAAGTCACCCAAAATCACAGCTTCCTGCAAGCTCCATCCCCCTGAATTCACAGGTTAGCAAAATCTCTGTGTCTAATGGAAAAGTCACTCAAACTCACAGCCTTCCACAAGCTCCATCCCCCAAATGTGCAGCCTATCAAATAGCTCTGTGTCCAACGGTGCAGCCTCACAAAAGCGCAGCCTCGCACAATCCCAGCAACCAAAATTGCAGCCACCCAAAAGGTCTTCTTTTGATGGCACAGCCCATCAAAAGCTCAGCCAGCCTCCCAACAGTGTAGCCTTCCCAAAGCTCTGTATCCAATTGTCCAGCCTCCCATCAGTGCAGCCTTTCCAAAGCTCTGCCTTGCTCAGTGTGCTGCTCAGTTCAGTGTTTTTTTCTGTGGGAGCCATAGGGATGGTACACTGTTGGTGTGGAATTTGCTGTAAAAAATGGGTGGGAATGCTATTAGACTATTGGGCCCTATAAAAAATGAGCGGTTAATAATACTTGCTATAGGGTTATTTAGCCTTGTTAAAGTGCAATAGTCCACAGCAAATTTGACTTTTTTCTTTCTATTGACCTATTGTGATCTACTAAATCATCAATAGCACAGGTCAACAGTGAATAGCAAGTTTTAGCAATAAAAATGCCAGTGACTATTCACTGTTGGCCAAACTAAATCCCGACCTAGCCATTATAAATACTGGCATGCTCATATATAAAATTCACACAGTTTAATGACACCGGGTACATTTATGCATAATGGCTCACAAGAGGCCAAAAATTATTTAAATTGGCATGCTAGTATTTATTATGGCCTAGTTATAACATTGGTACCAACATATCATTGCATAAAACAACTAAATGGTTTTCAATCACTGAAAATATGTCCCCTATGATCACATCCTGTACAGTGATGAAATCATAAACACTGCGGGACTATTCTGTTGCTGCTATATGCGGCATGACAACATGTTGTGTGATGATTTTTGGCATCTGTTTGCACATTTGGAATATGAATATTATATTAAAGACCATGATGATTCTCTCTGAAGGCTAATTTTTTGCACAATTTTGATGGTGATGTTAGAAGCAACCCAACAGGAACAGGGGAATTGCTAAATTTCTGGTACATCATTCACATAGGAATCTGTAGATTTGCCAACACAGCCTAGTTCCTCCAGGAGGTCTCCTTCTATGCTTACTTGCTCATGAAATGATAACTAGTCAAGATCTGGGCTAGTGTTTCTATTGTAATTAATAGAAAAATGCATACCATAACAAGGCTAGGTGCCATAACTATTCCCATTATTTTCAAAATTTTTTAGTGAACCATCATGACATCATGAGCAAGAGTCATATTAGATTGATTTTTAGGCATCTCTTAATATATGGAATAGATAATCTGAATAGTCTCCATTTTTGAGTGCACTAGTGCACACAAATTTATTGTCCACCCCACCATTATGAACGTTTTGAACACTTTCTCCCTTTCCTTGTTATGAGGAAGTTATCATCACAGTCCATGGGGCATTTGCATTCTTTGCTGCATATCAGCAATATTGCAATTTGGACAAGGATGCCGGCAGTAGCATTATTTTTTCAGTGGTTGTCCATAAAGAAAACTCATTGATCAAACTTCAAAAGCTTGAGGCATAAACTTGACCACATGCAAACAAGGAATGCCATTTTTTTGAATTGTTTACACCCTGACTCATTGTATAGTGTGGAATTCAAACTGATTTTCCTCATTTAGAGGAGCAGATTGGAGCAAATGATGACTGCAGTAAGTAATCCAGAACTTGAATTTTATCAAGATTCATGCAGTTGTCAGGGTGTAACAAGGTGCTCTTTTGAGGGTATGCTATGATTTGGTGTGGAATATTCTGCTTCATATTCAATTCAACTTGGAATGAAATTGTGTAGAGAGTTTGATTGTGCAATTCAGGCACTATATATGAAGGAATACTTGAAGATTCCTGATGAGGTTGATCTCCAAAATATCACCCATTTGCAATGCCATATCTATGATTTGGAAGGCATGCTTTGTTCCTTTGATTGCTTGTACACAATTCAGAAGATTTGCGCAAAGGCATGGGCAGGTTCCTATCAGGGAAGGACAATAACCCCTCAATTATGCTGGAGGGTATTTCAGATTATCACATGTTTTTGGCATGCTTTGTATCAGTATGCAGGTATTTGAATAACAAGACTATATTTGACTTGTCTCCATTTCAAGAATGCCTTTTGGACTGTTCTTTTGAAGAAAAGTTCAGTCATCTAGGGTGGTTCCATCTCAGGTGAGTAATTTAATAAGATGCTTGTGCTTGTTGATAACATCTGCAGGAATTTTTCAAGATTTGCCAAAGATATCAAAATACCTTTAACAAACATTGAAACAAATTATACAAAATAGCAAGGGACCGCACCTAAGGTTATCAAGAGATAATTTGGAAATTTGAAGATAATGTGGAAATTTGTCTCTTGGCCTGTCAAAGTTTGGAGTTTGAATGATATTGAAGTAGAACTTTGACTGCATCAATTCTACACAATGTTGTCATCTTTGACTGTGTAATGGGTGATGTAAATTTGACCTATAATCCTGCTAACTCTGTTGAGGATCTTGGTATTTTTGCACATGCAATGCTTTCACAGACTACCCCAGCAGTAAATGGTATTGCTTTGAATAAAAATACACCACAATTTGTTTGTGATGTGGTTGCTGCTGCTAGCCATTGGGAAATTCCGACCGACAAAGAAGAGCCAAGCTGTCTTTGTTCCACATTAGTAAGAAAAATTAATCATTAGGTTATTTTTTGACTAATAAATAGAAATGTTGTTGAATGTGAATAAATAAGAATTAGGCTCTTTCTTCCATATCTCCATCTCCTTCATTTACATCTTCCACATCATTGCCCTCAAAAGCATCTGCTTTGTCTATATCTGCATCTTCCTCCCCTTCTGCATTGTTATTTTCTACATCATGACCTTCTCCCCTGTTGACTTCCATTGCACTGTTATCTTGGAAATAACCTTCAAAATTACTTGCATCCCCACTTCTATCACTATTGATTTCAATCACATCATCCTCACCACTTTTATCATTCATTTCATGATTGCTTTGCACAAGGGATTCAGTCAGAGTCTTCATTTGTGCCATAGTTGAGAACCTTTTCTTGAAATGTTTTGCAGGGGTGTAATGCTCTTGTAGCTTCAACAGGCTTGCAACCTTATCTTGGTTTTCAATAAGTTCTTGCTTTCAAACCATCATAGATGCAATTTTGTCATGAGAATCTGCCATCTTTTGCATTAATTTATGTGCATTGTTAATGCATCCATGTTGCTAGCACTCTTCTTCCAGCTGCTGCTTTGCTGCTTTCATTCCTGTAGACTGATCCATTGCAGCTCCCATTCGTGCTGACAAATTACTTGCCTCCCATTTCATCACAAAAGTCTTGTCAGCCAAAACCAATGAGGCAGGGTTGATCATAGGATTGAAATAAGGAATTTCATGATGATATTTGGTACACTTAAAAAAGGGAAAGATTTGTTCTTGCCCTTTTCATATTCTTTCACTGCAATTTTGTATAGCTCATCATCAGAGCCTAAATCACTGATTTTCCAGTTCTTAACAGTTTAAAATGCTGATTGAACAAATTCATGAAGGGCTGGATATTTCTTGTGAAATGATCCTTCAGCCACTTGGGAGTCCACTTATAAAAATTTCCATTTCTGACCTAATTTGACTAGAACAAAACATAGTTTTCAAAAACTTCTCCCCAACAGATATTTGCTGTTTGATCAGTTCCAACAGTTGGATCTTTTGGCATGGCTGCATAAGCATTGCATAAGACTAGATCCTCAACAGCAGTGAAGTTTAGCACCCTATTGCTAGTAAGCTCCTACAAATATGGTGCACCATCATCCGGATGGTTGACAAAGACAGGGTTGGTCTCAAAAACCTTTCTTCTGTTTCATCACATGCATCACAAAAGAAGCTGTTTTCTTCAGAAGAATTCATTTGCTGTCATATTTGCTTTTTTGCAATTGCAGTACCCATTTTTTCAGAACTGCAAGCATAAATGATTCTCCAGGTGTATTCTTCCCCCTCAGTGTTGGGGAATTTCGAACTTGGCATGGCATTGTTCTGGCATTTTTATGGTCTCAATGTAGGGTTTGGCCACTATTCTGCATTGCTATTTCAAGCATAGTATTTTTTTAAATTCAGAAAAATGGTTTGCTATTCTTGTTATCATAACTGGAATAGATTCAATGTCATCTATTACAGTTTTCAACCCATGAATAAGACTGAAGCATCACAAGACTCAAGGAATTCTTGTTATGTCAACGATTCCATGCTGTAAAGAGATGCCAATGAAGAAATAACCAGAATAGCCCATGTTTATTCTTGCTGTGTTCATGGAGATGCACTCATGCTTTAAAATACATTGTAGGTCAGAGAATTAAGATTAAATTTTAAAATTCAAGCATTAAATCTATGGTTAGACCATTTGTCAACAACTTCACTTTTTGAGGGGCTCAAAATCATTTAGTCAGGAGAATAGCCTGAAAGATATTTATGTTAGCCTGTGACAACATCCAATTTTTTTGTGTCAGTGACCAAGACAAAGCTACATAAGTAACATTCTTGAGATAACACTTGCAGATATGAGAGGCAATGATAAATCACCAACAGATATAAGAGGAAGAAAAGAAACAGAGTTTTTAATGGAGTAAATCAAGAGGATTGAAATGACACACCTTCTGATCCAGACCAGCTATATCATGTGAAGCTTACAAAGCACCACATTATTCAATAACTATGATAGGTCAGATTTCATAAATATCATTGGTGTCCCATAAGAATACCTTCTTTTCTTATAGATACAAAGGATGTGGATTATTGTATCCCTATTCTTGTGTATGGGATATTTTGTTTACCACGGATACAATAGAACTAAAAATATTATGTTTGTCTAGCCACAAATCTTTCTCTAGTGCTTTTGTTTGTATTGTTTCTTTTGCATCAAGATAAGATCTATTTTTGATTCACAACATATGTAGTAAGATTCAGCCCTACCTAGTTCTCATGACAAGAATATATGAGGTATCAAGGCACTAATTTTGTACTACAACATACAGTACATACTATGTTGTGATGTTGAACACAACCTACAACCACAATATCAGAATGGCCTGAAAAAAGACATAAAAGAGATTATGACTTTGGGTTGTTACAATACTTGATAGATTTTGTGGTACACTACAGAACTTGACTGCTGGGTAGAAAAAAGTAACACATGGGTTGTGTGCAGAGAGATATGATGATAGCCATCATCATTGTGGAGCTGAAACTTTTATTTAAGCCTAATTAATAAATTCAACAATTTTCAAGATTTCAGTCATTTCAAAAATTTAAGCTGTTTTCGGGTGAAATGGCTTAAATTTTGGAAAAGGATCAAACAATAAATTTGATTAATTTTACAAAATTTAACTGCAATGGATGGGAATTAATAAAGATTTGTTGAGAAAACAAAAGATTATCTCGTCACTATTTTAAGCAAAATGACTGACATTTTAGAAAAAGCTCAAATATATCTTTGGACTATTTTAGAAATCTAAGCTATTTCCAAAATCAAACCCATTTTGAATTGAAAAAGCTTTTAACATGCAAGATGAGAAGATTGTTACTCAATTGAAAACTTCTTGAACACAACTCTGTTGAACTGATCATTTGTATCGTAATTTGGACCTTTCATCATATCCTTTTTGTCATTTTTCAGGCCTCATTAATTGTTAGTGTTTGTAACTAGTTTGTTTTACTTGTAAAACATCACAACCTTAAGTACCATAAGTCTGCATGTCGGTGATGAGGTGCCACAACAGTACTCTACCTCTACCACACAAACACAGACACAACACCTCATGTCTAACTAGGTAGGTAGGAAGACCTAAATCCTACTACCTTGCCATGAATAAAAATACATCTTCTCTGGTGCAACAAGAACAACACACACAAAAACACCAGAGAGATTGATATGGTAAGACAAACATATCAATTTTTGAAGTTATATTATACATTGTATAAACAAAAGTATTCCACAGACAAGAATAGAGTTAAAATAAGAATACTCATATTACTTTATTCACAACAAAAGTAGGTGTACCTTCAGAAGATCTACAGTATATATTTGAGATCTGACTTATCTCAGGTATTAAAGAATATAGTGCTTCATAATCAGCACAAGACATAGCTGGTCCAAATACAACTAAATGGGTTTTCTGAAACCTGTCTGATATAGTTGTAAAAGATGGAAAAGTTTTCCAGGGTCAATTGTATAATTATGGATTGAAGGAGAGACAAATGATGAATTGAAGGCAAGAGATGGTACCCACATGGTTTATGCAGTGAGGTATTTTGAAGCAGATCCATGCCAGATATGGCTCATCCTTATAAAGTTTTTGCTACCATTAGTGTTGTCTCTCAGTTTCCATAAGTCTGTTGAGGCTCTTGATTAATATTGGTTATGATAAGTTAATTCAAGACAATGTGGATTATGATATTATTGGTAATTTAAGCTTACATTTTGGATTACTACCAAGTTTTTAACAAAATAGTATTAAATGCACATGCAGTCTTCTTAGCCTCTTTTTTCTGACCTGCACGGTAATTTGAAAAGCAAGCCATCACAGATTTCCCATTTTCCTGAAATTTCCTCTCTACCAAAACTGCAAAGCCAGAAAGACAATGGGTCTAGCATGACTAAAAAATTTCTGTCAGTGAGCTTCCTCTTTGTGTTTAATACCCTTCAGTCTGTCACAAAAATCAAACATAACAAAAAGTGTCCAGTTCTTTGTCGTTGCTCATTTTGTAAAGATTTTCTTGAGCATGTATATTTTGACATAAGCACTGCAAAACTCAAGACCACCATATTGCATCCTTTATGCTTTTATAGAGAATGATTTGTTTCAAAGTATGATTGTCAAGCAAACATCATTTTAAGCAATGCACAGAAACTCAGAAAAGCAATGACCTAGAAGCACAAAGAATGCTGTTTTTGTCACATTTAATTAGATAACTACAAATTCAACATAAAAAGTATGCACCAGAGTTGTATGGTTGTGATTGAAACTCTCAAGTATGACCTGTATTACAACCCCAATGCATATGAGATCTGTGCCTAGAATTATTACTTTGTGGATTCAAAAGCAAGACCAGACACAGGAGCAATTAACAACAAATAGACATTCCACAGAAGTGACATTGGGGACTAATAGAGATCGACAGAAAAAGTGTTGCCCCCAATCCCTAGCAACAGATCCTGGATAGTCAGAGCAAAAAGAAGCCTGCTTGCAAATAACACAAAGAAAGAGGCTCTGTGATTAGAAATTCTCGTAATGATGTATCACTGAAAGAGGTCAAGGCAGATGTAGGAGTTAGAGCAACTGGCTCTGGCATTCACATCAAGTATGCTCTTAGTCCAAAAGCTGGTGAAAGTATGGGCATTGGTTGTCAGGTACAGACTTGTTGGTACTACACATCCCATCAACCAAGATCTAGGTGAAACTTTACAAGGTTTCTCCATGCATGCCAGCAAAATATCCTATGCTACCAAACCATCAATCAGAGTAATTAAACTTGCCAATTTAACATACTCTGAGTCACAAGATCAATGTGAAAGAGAACAGTTAAAGAAATAGGCAAAATTTGGTGCAATGCATTGCTTTAAAAAACAGAGCTTGCACAGTCACTTGAGTAAAAAAGTCCAGAACTAGAAAAAACAACTTGAAAGACTTCTCCCACAACAGAATGTACTCCAAAGAAAGGTATTGTCCAACAGCTGCAGCACAGTCAGACAAAACGTCTTTAATAAAAAGCTCTTTCCCACGCCACATTAAAATGGTGCATTAGCACACTGTTGTCATGGCTACATTTTTCAAAATCTCACTAATTTTCAGGAAATTTTAATTTTTGAGCCATTAAACCACTCTTTTTACCATAAATGCATTGTGAATAGATTTGCCTTTTCTATACCAATATACCCAAATGCTGGACTCCCCCATAGCTTGTCTTGGTTAAACAGTTATGACTGGTTGTTGCATTACTCACTACACATAACCTCACATCACTTGATATATTTTTGGTAAGCTTACATATTGCATGGCTTTATCTTTTTTCTTCTAGACAAAAAATGCTCTTACCATCTCTCCTTCAACCAGGATGGATTGATCCAATTACTGGAATAATTGCAACTGACAACAGATGCACATGCAATGTTCGCTGAAAAAGATTGTGGAAACTTGTATTTGTTGGCAATGCCAGCATGCATCAGTACTGTATTGCTATGCCTAAATAGCAAACAACATCACTGGATGAACTTGCTGCTTATTTTGTTCTTCATTAAGGCAGTGAGGGATATCGGATTGGTTTCACACCAAGGGAGCATTCAGTTGGCACATGTGGCCAGATGCTAGATGGTGTTTTGGTGAGGCTGTTTGAGGTTTTCACACCTGAACACCCAAACTCCCACTGCCACATGTTATATTACAGAAACGAAGGATCCGCACTTGCTGAAATTTTCGATGAAGAAGATGAAAGTGATGATGTAGATTGAACAATTGTGCAGTCTGATATAATTAAAAATAAACATCTAATTAAAAACATGTCAACTAAAAATAAATAAATTAGTTACAAACCCATTCAAACCCCTTCTTCTTTGATTCATTTTTGTACTTTTCCTTGTCTAGTATCCAGTACACTTCAACCATTGCCAGATATAGCACATCATAAAGGCGGGTGGTGAGAAGATGGGACAGTAGAAAACCTCCTACTACTCATATAAATTGGCACAAACAAGAGAGGGCATAAAAAATGATAGAAGTGTGGTAGCATCAACCATTATTTTTTGAATGTTTCTTCATTTCACATGCTTTATATTCCTGGAAACATGGTGCAATAGCCACATTTTACAGAATCATGGAACATTTTGTGTGCTATTTCACCAATTTTTACAGTAAATTAAATCCCTACTATCCTTTTGCAAGTGACAAGATATTCAAACTCGACAAATACCACTTGGTTGACAGATGGTGTGCTCTTGAAAAGGTCATAAATCAAAGCAAAATTGACAAAATCAATGATTGAAATCTTGCAAAGCATCCAGAAATGCTGCACCACAAAATTCAAATACAACAATCATCAAATTTTTTGATGTATTGCCACCCAGCAAAGAGGTTGTTTCAATTCAATGTGACAGCATGGAGGACACATAGGGCAACATCTTGGAATTTTGGACTTGTAGACCAAAAGAGAGGACATTTCTCAGTAAGACAATTTTCATAACAAGAAAGATGCCAGAAAAATCAAGAGTTTCTGATGTCAAATTGCTTTAAGAAAAAATGCAAAGAAAATTGGCAACTGAATAGAAATAGCAATGATGCCCAATATGTGAAATGTGCATAATCATTGTTTGCTTGATTGTACCAACTTCAAACTACAGTTGATGTAAATTAAACAATTTCCTTTTCTTGACACATTATATATGTTAGCCCCCATCACGGCACCGTCCCAGTGCTGACACTGGGAC
>JALLPD010002090.1:0-10759 GCA_036940065.1 Cyclotella cf. meneghiniana | reverse complement strand
CTAACAAAAATGATTTTACTCAAAATCACCGGAAAATTGGCTAGTACACCCCCTATGTATGATTTGTTAGCAAGGGACTATTTTTCACTTACAGTCTTGCTAACAGCTCATTTGCTGTGTGGCACTTGAGGCAATATCTTGCGCAACACAGGATTACGGGCTTGTTGTGGTAGATATTAAAGGCAAGATGGCAACGCATGATGTGCACATGTTTGGTGCAAACCCAACATGGTTTAAGAGACTTCACATATGGGGTAAAGCTGGAGTCATAGCTGAAGGCAAGGACTCCAAGAAAGGTGACAAAGGTGCTACAATGATGTTTGTTGGTTATGCCGAACGCAAAAGCGACAGTGTACGAATGTGTGACATGCGCACCACAAGGGTTGTAGTAAGTTGTGATGTTATATGGCTCAAGAGGATGTTTTTCAAGGATGACACATCATATGTCATTGACTTAGAAGCCCTTAAGGCTATTGAAGGTGGCTTAGTGCCGGAGATAGGTGCAGGGTTAGGGTCAGAGAATTCTAATGACATCACTAATGCACGCCCATCCAACAATCAGCCAGATCAGCCGGGAGGCAGAGTGACGTGGAATAGTCCAATTGTGACTGGGCCTAGCAAAGCATGCATGTCAAGTTCTGGGCACGTAATTGGGACAACGGAAAGGCTGACATATGTGTCAGCTGTGGAGTTGTGTTACCTAGGTGAGATAGCGGAGATAGACAACGTTGAGCTTGCCAATATGTACATGTCTTTGCAAAGCATGGAGCTGGCCCTTATTGGTGCCGGTGTAGGAGGTTGTATAAAGCATACCAGCAAGTTGAAGGTCCTCAACTACAAGAAAGCCATGCGTGGCCCCGATGCAGCCAAGTGGAGAAATGAAATCCAAAAAGAGAAGGCACAATTCGATAAGTATAATGCCCTTACTGCCATCCTGAGATCACTTCCCAGAGGTGCAAAGGTTCTCACAACCATGTGGGCAGTGAAACTCAAGTCCAATGGGACAAGGAGAGGTAGGCTAAATGTACACGAGTACAAGCAAGTAGATGGGAGTCACTATGGCTATGTGTCAGACTCTATTGCTGCTCCCGTGACCAATCCCATCACAGTGCAAATCATACTCATGCTGTACTGTATGAATCGTACGTGGACCTCAGCCATCATTGATGTTGAAGGGGCATTCCTTCAAGGACATTTCGCGAATGGTGAGAAACTATATATTGAAGTACTGGATGGATTCTAAGAATGGTAGGAAGGTGACGTTGTGTTACACATGATTGTACCATTGTATGGGACCAAGCAGGCTGCTTGCTGTTTTTTTAAGATGTTCGCAGAGAGAATCAAGAACATGACCTACAAGCAATCAAAGACGGACCCATGCCTGTATTTTGTTAATGGTGACATGGTCGTGTTTGTGGCCTGGGGTTGAACAGGTCCAGTGCAATTTGGAAAAAGCATTCACGTGCAAGCACGAAGGGAAATTGACCGAGTATGTGGGTAGCAAGCTCACATTTAATCCTGATGGTAAGGGAAGGGTACAATTATGTTCACCCAACCAGTCCTCATCAAGAAACTCAATGAGGCGTATACAGTACCTGATGGCCCAGTGTCCAAGACACCTGCGGTGGCTGGTTAAGTGCTCGTGAAAGGGGATAGAGCAGGTACAGTATCTCACAAACAAATGAAGAAGTACCGTTCAGCAACTGCAACTTGCATGTTTATGATGCAGTGATTTGGCCCCGGTATTTTCAATGCTGTGAAAGGACTTGCTGGGCACATAACTGTGCGTAGGGAGGCTCATGTCTGCGCACTGATGACCCTGTTAAAATACGTCACGCACACAAAAGAGAGAGGCTTCATGATTGTGCCAAGGGTTATGTAGAGCACTGGGTATAAGTTCAAGATACATGGATGATCGGACTTGGATTACAGAACAAATCCAAATGATTGCAGAAGCATGTCAGGTTGACGAGTGTTTATAAATGATGTGCCAATCTCTTTTTGCAGCGTCACCCAGAAGTTCGTGACATTATTAGTGACAGACGCTGAAATGGCAGTCAGAGTCATGGTAGCACAAGACATGCTATATGTTTATAGACTGATGGAGTCTTTGGAACTTGAAGTTGAGTTGCAAATGGTACTCGAAATGGACAATTTTGGTGCAGTGGAGATTGCTAATAGTTGGAGTGTGGGTGGCAGAGTGCATCATGTTGATGTAAAAAATTATATCCTGGGTGAGCTCAAAAAACAAGGGCTATTGGTAATTAAGCATATTGCGGGAGAGCAAAACAATGCTGACATATTCACTAAGAATGTGATATCAGCAATATTTGAGAGGCATGTGCCACTGTATGTAGGCAGCGATGAGTACGTAAGAGACTATGGTTCGAGTGGGGAGGATGTAAGCAAGAAAATTTGCTCTAACTTGGAGAGGGGGAAGTGTATAATGTTTTATGTCCCACAAAACACATCCAAGATTAAGATCCCAAGACAGTCCAAATGACAAATTAGTAGAAACTAAATCATAAAACAGAGAACTAAATTGTGACAGATAGATTGATTAGTTGTTAGCTAGGATTGTATGAATATCAGACTGTAAGAAGACTTCCAACACTTGCCTTCTTGGGTTTCATAATTTTCTCATTGAAGGACTGTGACATGCAACTGACTTGGTTTTCCAGAGAGTGATTACTGACTGTACTGCATTTTTCTCGCAGTTCAAATATGGGTCAAGACAGGCCATTGCATATCTCTTCAAGTTCACTTGGACATCCATAGGATGAATTTTACTACTCGTGGAATTGATTTTGAATGCAACAAAATTGTTTGCTTTCGTCAGGTTGTCAACTTTCTGTAACATCTTCTTCCAGCGTGAATAGTAAACATGAGGAATGCACAAGTCCTCACAAGCAACAATTATACTTATCATCTTGTTTGCCAGGGCCTTGTCAATGTAGCGCACATCATACCACTTAAACTCCAAGGAGCATGACTTGCCAGTAACAGGGGTGATAGGAATGGGGGTTTCATTAACCATTGTAAAACTAAATTTATGACACTCACTATTTGTGCATTCTCAATAGTGAAAAGCTAAAAACTGGCTCATTTATCTTTAACCATTGTCACTACAATCAACATGTCATTGTCATTGCAATCAATAAATTCATTGTCATTGCAATTGACACTACACGACAATGAAATGAACGACAGCATGAATGATGCCACCTTTCTGAATGATTCAGTATTGCGGTGGTAAAGCAAAGGGCAACACAGAAGAATTGATGAATTGTACATCAATCCAACAGTATTTTATCACCATGGAATTGCAATGATTTGAGGCACTTCTTCAATTGGAGAAGAGAAAGAGAAGTGCAGGGTGGCTGTAGTGGTAGTGCAGAGGTGAGATTGATGGTTTGATGGATGGCGCGTTTTATAGGTGGGCGACGGTTGGGGAGTTTGGTCCATTCCAAAAATATTGGGTGGGCACATCAGCCTAAGTCTATTGTATCATAGTAGCAGGTAAAACAAAGAGAGATACTTTTCATGACCTCCCATGTTAAAAACACTAACAATGCTCATATTATAAGAACATTAAAGGTATCATACAGATATTCGCCATTCTCATAATGAGGGTTTTACAGTAGTATCATCCTGTTTCATCCTTATTCATCCCAGGTATCCTTTCTTGACTTCTTTTGCATGAATCAACAGCAACACCTTTATTTTGGTAGTTCACGTCGGCCTTCTCTCTTTTCATTGTTTCCCTTGAGGTGATAAAAACATGAGTATGGGCAGCAGGCATTGGCAACAAAGCTGAGGTGGAATCCATTCTTCAGAGTGTTGAGTACTCTGGCCTCACCTTCCGGGATAACATGAAACCTGTCAATGCATCTTGCTGTGACACAGAAACTCCCACTGATTGTGCCAAGAGCAACTACACAACTGCTAGTGTGCCTATCCAAATCTGCAGTGTGTTGATGCATGTAAGCTTACCGCATCTACCTGTGGCAGCAGCAATAACTGATTTTACTCTCACTGTGTCTAATCTTTGATATCACCCTAGTTCTTAACGATAAGAGTCAAAGTACTGTAATTCTCCCATCCACGCTTGCGGATGGGCTAAATGACAACCCCACTGATCCTCAAGTCATTGAGAGCATATGCTACGTTTCAGTCATGGAGCCATACATGATAAAGAACTTCATTGAAGGCCATGAAAAGTACTTTGGGAATTCTACAGGTTCATTCTGTATTATTCCAGATCAGCATAGCAAAACATGTGGTACATATGACCCTCAGCGTAGCCCATGGTTTGTTGCTGCGTCAAGCAGACCAAATGACACTGTGATTGTCATCGATGTGTCAGTAACCATGGGCGACGGTCATCAAATGGATCTTCCTAAAGAGGCAGCAAGTACAATTGTTGATACTTTGCCAATCAATCAATCAACTTAAAAAAATAGGAACTTAAAAAACTACACCTAGACACTTTTTAACCAAGTCAGTTGGAGCTTCATACGCCGGAGATGGGATTTTACTCAACAGTCGCTGAAAGATTTTCAATCATCACCTTCTCAGATGACACTTTGCAGATAGGAGGCAAAAGAGGACTGATAAGGTGATGATGATGGAACATATCTAATCCCTCACTACCGAAGGAGGGACCAACTTCTATAGTGCATTTGCCAAAGCTTTCGATACAATCCAGGAAATGATTCAGGGCAAATTGACTACTTGATGTAATGTAGCAATACTATTCATGATGGATGGAATGATATCAACAGGTCCTCATGAGAATGAAACAATAGCTCTCTTCAGCCAACACATTCGTAATTTGGAGACTAATTGCAACCAAACAACCACAATCTTTACATACAGTCTTGGTCAAGAGGCAGACTACATGGTGACCAAGCGTTTACGGCATGTAAAACGAAGGGAATTCAGACTCCAGTTGATGATTTTGCTGATGACTTGATAACGGCAATGAGTTCTTACTACAAACTGTTTGCTTCTGGCCTAGGCCAAGGCGGAAATAAAGATTGGGTGGCATGGGTAGAACCTTATAAGTTTGTTCTTGGTGGCAAGATGGGAACAACTGAAGCAGCCCCAGTTTATGACATGTCTATCATATTGCCTCTCTTTTTGGGCGTTGCTGTTGTGGACATGTATTTGGATGACTATCAGCACTCTCTGAGTGGCAATGTATCATCATCTTTCCTGAAAAGTTTGTACTTTTATCAACAGTGCACTGTCCATTGATTGAATTTAGCTAATGTAAGCTCAAGGCATTGTGATTCCTTGGGGGATGAAAAGCTCTTTATGTGGTGTGTGCAGCAAGACAGAATACATCTCGCTTTTTCCCAAGAAATGCCCAAACCAAAATGAACTGCAAAACAAATGTTTAGGATAACAGCTGACATAGGTTACTGTCACATTTTATTACCAGCATGTGCAATGCCTTGCCATCTATTTGTTCTTTTACTACAATCTGCCACTCTTCTTTTAGTGCAAGGAAAAAGCTAAATAGAACATGCCTGTTGCAAAGTCAGCACTGATGTCTCTTCTGAAACATGCGCCGTCACACCTTTGTCAACAGGGGAATCGCTCAACATTTCTACTCGAACAGCTATTGCTGTTAGAGGTTCCTTAGGTGCAGTCATTGCCATTCTATTACTTACATACTTGTTATATTCACCAAAGGGGAGAAAATCTTCTAGAAAGAATCTCATTTTGAATCAAAGATATCCTTCATTAATGGGAGTATTGATGTCATGGTGCCCCCTGGAGATCTGACTCCTCTCTTCAACCCCGCCTTCATATGACGATAGATGCATAAGTTGCAAGATTTTTGTTTGTGAAGTGCAGGTGCTATCCAAGGTGATTAATTCTCAGCATCCTTCATTTGTTATTTGGGTTGCCTCTTTTTTGGTTCAAGAAAAGAGTGTTCTAGAAAAAAGAGCAGCCCGCATAGCAGAGAAGTTAAAAATTAAAACCTCAAATAGAAAAAATGATTAATCACTCTAGAGATCAAAATACTAATTAAAAGTCTTGTGATGTTTGTTGGCCATGGCTCGCTCACCAAGCCCTTAGATTGAGTCGGCTGCCAGCCTAATACTATCCTTTTTGGCCAATGCCCGCCCACCACCCCTGAGTTGAGTCCATGCGGACTCACTACATTTTATAACAGTGGTTGTCAGATTGTGTTTTGGGCTATATAGAACAAACTAGTGAGACAGACTTCTTGTTAATCTTCTTCCGCATGTAAGCCAAAGCCATCCCAACGGATATGGTGCCCAGACAAATTACATCACGCCACTTGAGGTTGCGTTTCAATACCTCATTGTCATAGTCATTCAGCACCATGGCTGAAAAAAGAGCAGTATAAATAGAATAAAAATGAAAAGCATTACAGAGCAATGCCATTTTTAAAATTAATTCATCCTCTTAATTTTGGTTCTAGATTCTAGAAAAAAGATCCATTTCAGGTGTTCTTTTTTCCTCTTCTTTTCTAGATGCCCTTGTTCTAGAACAAAAAAGAAAATACAGTTATTTGTTATTACTTGTTGTACACTTTAATGTTCAAATGTTTAGCCATGCACAGCTGGTCATGCAGCAAACAAGAGAGATTTGACATTGGCAAGAAGATGTCATTTCATCATCATTGACAAATCTTCTTTTCCAGAGGTTTGCTGCGTGCAGTTAATGACATTGATTGCATTGTTCCATTGATGTATTTGAAACCTGAAATTGACTCTACTATGATTGACTATGAGAAAATGTAAGACTTGTAGGGGTTTGATAAGCACTGCTGCACAAACATCAGACCTACAGATAAAACAGGTATGATGGAATATCACATTCAGGCAGTGCTGATGCAAAACAATGAAGCATGGCTTAATTGAATCACTGTGAGCGGGATTGCTTATAGTGCCTGATAGTGACCAGAGCCCAGATGTGCATGGAAAAATAAACTTGTAAATGAGGTCTTATTACTGTTTCCTTTTTATCAGTCACCTCTTGGTTGGATGAGAAACTGAGGACTTTGTCCTTCTCTTTCTTCTTCAGTGAGACACATTTTTAGTGTTAAAAATTATGGGAAATCAAAATGCTTTGAAGGGAAGGTACTTTGATTTACTTCATTTTTCATTTGAGATACATGGGTATGCACATATTTTGAACTAGACAGAGTGGTTGCCTTTAAAAAATTATCTTTATATTGGTTTTGATGTGCTTAGGAAAACATATTCTTTTCATATTTGTTTTTTCCTACCATGATATTCATTGTGGCAGTTGATGTTTTTTAACAAACACAACATACACTTTGCCAACACATGCAAGACACCAGTTCATCAAAAATCAAGCATATTCTACTCGCCTCACAAGGCTGGCTTCCACTTTCAGCGCAGGGTCCTAGCATGGTCCTGGCCGACCCCAGCTGGCCCTCCAGTCAATCCCCGCCAGTCAACTCCGGCCTTCACCGGCTAACACCGGACAACACCACTCAGTACATTACCTACGGCATGAAGGACTCAGCAATATCTGCTAAGATATGACAACATCTTTGAAAGCAATGAGAATAATGAGCCATGGTTTGTTGCTGCGTACTTTTAATATATATTTGTTATGATGAGGGGTGAATAAGAAATATAATGTTGGCAATGTTAGTGTTGTTGGTGTTGTGGTTAAAGAAACTCCAGCCAATCCCTGCCAATTTTGTCCAAAAACCAGGGTTTTGCAAACCCGGCTGATAGCAGCCAATACAGGCTGACAACAGCATGGCCTGAGTCTAAATGAAGCAAACTGGTCTCAGCACAAAAACTGATGTCTTGCCGGTTCTTAAGTACAAGTAGTCCTGTGCAAGAGGTCTATAAAATGACATAATTCTTGGATGGCATGATGTCTGTTATACTCAGGAAGAGACAGGATTAGTAAGTCTGGAACATTTTCTGAGGAATACCAATAAGAGTCTAACAAGCGGAATGATTTTTTGGGAAGGAAGACAGTCATGTAACTTAACTTGACTTTATGAAGCTGATTGACTGTGGGAGGCGAAATGGCAATTTCTTCAGAAGCATAGAGCATACTATTGATGTGAAAAGCTTCCTTTTCTCAAGAAGGCATAATAGTGCCCAAAAAGACAAATTATGCAAGAAAAAAGCATATTCAAACATATTTTGATTGAATAATTTTTATGCTGTCATATTTAGGCACAATTATGCACAAAAAGGCCTAACAGCATATAATTATTGCTGAGATCCTACTTCCCTGTGAACGCAAAAATCCCACTGTCACACTCCCAGACTCACTACAGCAGTGAGCATGTGTCCTCCTCGTGTGATTTTGAGTGCCACTCATCATCAAAACAAACAGCTTGCTTGGATGCAAGCACACTTTGCTCACATACAAGAATGCTTTCACACTAATCTCATGCTGCCCATTGGCAGCGCCAATTGACCAAAATCGATTGACATAAACTAATTACCTAGTTATTACCAACACAATGTTGCTCTTTTACATACGTAATTAGTTTAATGAGTTAGTTTAGTCTTCCTCTCTCTTTCTTCTGGGTCTACCCTTGCAGCACCCTCCTCTCACCAACATGACCACTCCTGAGGATACCAAGCTGCTCATCACAGATGTGGCCACTGATTTCCCTGCCATTGCTGGCCCACCTACCAATGACAATTCCTCCAGTCAATTGACATTGCCAGAGGCATGACAGGCTTGTCGGTCTCATCAACAAGCCTACGGCCTACCGCAGCAAGTTCAGGCACACCTTTGAATGCCTTGAAGTAGCCTTTGTTTCTTATGATTCCCCCATCATCAATGATGCCACCAGTGCCATCAGTGTCATGGTGGAGTGAGCATTGACTGCCAAGCTCCAACTCCAATGTCTCATCTGCACAGTCAAATGCCAACTCTACATCTTCTTCTCCGCCATCATTGAAGAGATGTGGATCCTGCCCCTCAAGGATGCCTCAATCTTCTTCACCAAGGTTTCCATCTGAGCATACCTCAACCATCTTGCTGCCAGCAGCAGGGGTCTTGAAGCCACAGACATTGTCCTCTCCAAGCTGCCATGCTTTGCTGGTGGGCTGAAGACCCATGCATCCTTGAGTATATCAAATGCCTTGAAGATGCGCAATAGAAGACCGCTCAATCCAGCCTTCCAATCACAAATGCTTGGCTAGCTGCCATTGCCATAATGTTGCTACTCTTGGCTGGCAGCTTCCCCAAGCTCTGCCTTGACTGGGACGGTCTTGCGCCCGCTGAAAAAAATTGGCCAGCATGGAAAGTACATGTACTGTAGGTCCAGGAGACTGTTGAACATAAGCAATGGGCCTTGGTGACCCGCAGTGACATCTTTGGCAGCGCCTCTGCAGCCATAGCAGTCCACAGCACCTCCATCTCTCATCCAATCATCTGCACAACCACCACCTCTGACCATGTCCTCCCAACTCTAAATGAACTCAAAAGCCACCTCAACAACATGGCCTTTGCAGTCACCAACAAAAAAGCTGTACTAGACTCTCTCATCTCCAGCAATGCCAGCCTCCTAAGATCACCTCCATCAAGCTCCCCAAGATTGAAAAATCATCCTCAAACTCAAGTCGGCTGACCATTGCCCTGCCCCAGGCACTCCCCAAGCCACAGCTGGAGCCTCCGATTTCTGCGGCATATTGCAGCTACAAGCCGCCATCACGTACAAGTGGGTACCCAGAGCATTCTGCTCCATCCATGGATGGGGTGTTGGAGCTGGCACCCCAGTGCCAAATGCAAGGACAAAAGCCTGAGCACATCAACACCACCACCCACAATAACCCTCAAGGACCCAGTGCCACCACAGACAAAGGCTGGGATGACTTCCTCAAGGCCTGATGGCATGTGATTTCAGCCTCTAAGTATAGTAACCCCATTATTATGCTCTAGAAGACCCCTAGTACTTCCTACTCCTTCCACCTCTTCCTTTAGTCCTCACCTTACTAACTCCTACTTGGACACTGCCTAGATCACAGTCTCTGGCACCTATGCAGCCCCTCGTCCACCCTTGGCCACTAGCTCTCTCCCTCTTTCTTGCAACGGCAACCATTCAGAGGCCCACGGCACCCTTGCTGGTACCCGTGGAAGTGCTGCCCAAACTTCAACACCACCATCCTAGTCTCAGGAGACAGCAACATTCACTTTGCTCCAGGTGTCCCCATCCCCAACATCAATCTGCCCCCACCTCTACAGTCAGCGTTGCCGCCGGAGCCTTCCACCACTCCTCTGCCCATGCTGGCCACCTCCTTCCAACCCCATCAATTTGCAGTGACTATGACATGCCCACCTTCAAACACACACTTTTTGGAGTAGGCCTGCTCTGCAACCATGGCTGCGGCATCCTCTTCAATGCAATTGCCATCACCATCTTCGAAAAGTCTGATGACTCCATACTCCTCCAAGGGTGGCGAGAACCAAGGGTGCCAAGCTGTGGCACTGTTTGCTCCTCCCAGACCAGGATACCCACCAACACATTCTCCTTCCAACTCATCACAACACCCCCACTGCTCTCAATGCTGCTAAGCTCCCAAATTTAGGCACTGTCATGCACTATCTACATGCAGCAGCTGGCTTCCCCATCAAGTCCACTTGGCTAGCTGCCATCATAGCTGGCAACTATTAATGGTGAGAATTACCCATGACTACATGCTCAATTTTTTCAAATAAATTGATACATTTTGGATGCACCCCACGATCAATCACACCATCTCCCACAGAC
>JALLPD010002088.1:0-10759 GCA_036940065.1 Cyclotella cf. meneghiniana | reverse complement strand
CGGGAACAATAGGGGGCATAACAAAATGCTAGAGGTACGGTAGTATCTGTCATTACTTTATTTATTGTCATCTTCATTTCACATGCTTTAAATTTGCATGCGTGTGGTGCTATAGACACACTTTACAATATCTCGGAACATTTGGTGTGTCTATCGCACCACATTTTACGGTAGTACGATTTGTATTGTACATGGTAAGGGTTTTCACCCATCTTGCCGTGTCTGATATATGATAGGATAAAATTAATGTATCCATCGTTGAATTATAGTATACGGTACCATTAGAAATATGAATACGTTTTAGGCATCATTTCACCAAAACAAACAAAAAATGATTCTAAAAAGCTGCGTTTCAAATCCCCAATAAATTGTTTACAGGTAAGATCCGACGCGGATCTCCTCTTCGTTTCCCGAACCCTGACGACCGTATGATGTATTGTACAATACATACAAGAAGCATACAAGTACTTCGATTGGCTTGACACCACCTGACAACAGAAGACGGACCCCGAAACTCGACTTAATCACAAGGAGGCACGTTCATCCTATTAGTCGAACCGCGCCTAAGAACAAAACACAAAATCATCAAAAAGATCGTGCACCAACGATATAAATAATTGCTCATCATGAAAATTCCCAACACGTCCAAAGCATCCCCCGAAGAAGAACACACTCTCGGAGAAGAACTCTACCTAGTCCATCTACAGCGAATGTCCGCCCCAGATCCTCACCCAGAAGATGCCGAAGACGATCACGACCAGCCCCATCCAAGAAAACTTAATCGGACCGTTGGCGAGGAGTTGTTTGCTGTTCACCTTAAGCGATCGGCTGGAACGGATCCTGATTATGATGTTCCTTTGGAACAAGGCGGGGACAGCAAGAGAAATGACAACCACAAGAATGGAGACTGTGCGTATGCCTTGCGGTCTAAAGATAAGCATGTGAAAGTGGCACAGAACAATAAATAGTTCGTATGATGGGGTCTCGTTTCATCGAGCTAGGTCAAGATTCGCACACTTCATTTGGCATTTAGGCACAGGTTGGATAGCACATCATAATAAATCATTGAGCATTATTTGATACGAATGATGACTCTTTGTTCTTTATTATGTGTTGCATTCGCTTGTGTTTTCCACTCTTCTCTTGAGGCATGTACGTGACATGCAAACTGACGAGCGGCCCGCAAGAGATTTGAGAGTTTGTTACTCCCACAGTCTTTCAGGATACGATATGATCATTCGCACACTCTTTGTTTGAAGTTTCATTCTTCATAATCGTATTTTCTGCGACATCCAGGGTGATCCCCAGAAATATTCTGCAGAACCTACGAAAGGTCATGACACAATAATTATTCTCCACCACAGCCTGCTTGCTCTTTCGATACTACAACAGAGCCATCTCGATTTCGTTGATTGAGTCTTACTGAGGTTCAACACGGAGACAAGTTGGTGCTACGCGCTCACGTTAGTGCCGTGCGGGGGAAATGTGTGGAGTAAGCCATTGCAAGATGAATGTTTCCCTGCAGTTATAGAGTTATATATGATTTGCAACAAAGTCATTTGTCCCTGAATTCTAAACTGCCGTAGCGGGTCTTTCTACTATTCTAGACCAGCAATTGGCGGACAGCAAGTCCAACATGACCACTCATCTAAACTTTCTGCAATATTCGCATCAAATCCAACACAGTCTTCTGCAACATTGTACCACGCATCGCAGGTTTCGCACTGCAGCCAAAACACTTTGATTGGATGCGGATGGGTCTTTCCGCAGACACTGATGAAACATTTTCAAGAATGAGACAAAGAAGAACAAATACTTCAAAGCATACGTGACGACTCTGCTTACCATCCGAGCCACGGGTTTTCATCATCATCCTCTTCAGAATCCTCAGCCTGCGGATTGTCTTCATGGCTCTTATTGTGTGCGTTTGGGCAGGCATCCTTTTCCATATTGTTGGATGAAGCGTTATTTTTCATCGTCCCAAACAACTTTTCATGTTCACCTTGGCTTTCGTCGCTGAGCTCTTCAATTTGCTTTCGATACTTGATCACAGCATGAGATTCGCCTACCCGCGTATTGGAGATTTTCTTGTCACAGGACTTTTTATTCGCAATGACAGTATTGTCCTTTCTTGATGTGCTTCCCTTTGTGTGAGAGCTAGTAATGCTGCTGTTTGCATTATCGTGCCCTTCTTTTCTCTGCTCCATTTTCTTCGTAATCTTGTTCTTCTCGCTATTGTGCATTGTAAATGGTCGTGTCTTTTGATCCTTGCCATAGACTTCAACAGCTACGCGAGACGAATTATTTGATTGATCAGTGTTGCAATCCAAATCTCCAATCTTTCTCTTCGAAACGGTACATTGCTTTGAAGTCAAAATATTTGCAGTCTCTCCAGTTGTTACAAGGAAGTCTTCTTTGTTTTTTGCACGTGAGTTTGTTTGTTTGTTGCATTCTCCAAAGCTGACACTCTTTTGAACTGTCGACGCTACTGCACCGATGTCATTCCAATCCATTGCTAAATCGCCGTGGTCATTTTCACCATGGCTGCCTATTTCGTTAAGTTGATCGACGATGTCAAACCTGCAAACAACGAGCATCATCTGTGGACCGCAAAGATCAAGTTCTATCTGAAGCTCAGGCTCAGTCATCCCGCCAACGGTTTTTCCGTTGATGCTGATAATCATGTCATGAATCTTGAGGCCCAATGATGATCCAGGAGAAGATTGACTGTCCTTCCAACCTGAAATATCTTCCTAAAAATGTTGCACAGAGCAGAACGCAGAATAAACAATATTAGAAGTCCATAGAAGCACTTCGTTTGAACGAAGTTAAATTTTTGGACTCACCGCACTTTCCGCCGGAGACAATGGCTCGACGCTGTCAACTAAACAGGCTCCGCCAAATTCATGATTTCTCACAGTGAAACCCCAAGGAATAAGAGCAACTCGATCTCTCGTCAAACGAAGAACACTGTAACCACCTCTTGCAGGCGACCTGTGAGTTACATGATATGGAGAGTTTTGCTCAAATGGGCTGAAAGCAAATCGCTTTGGTTGATATCCTTGTGGGCTTTGGTGAAAGGTCGATATCAAATCGTGGGCATTTTCCGACTGGAATGGTGATATAATAACAACGTCACCTTCTTCGTGGCCAATCTTGCCCCATGGATTCGGGCAAGGTAACCATTTAGAACCACGTGGTGCCGGTACATCGTCATGGATTGAAGCTTGCGCAGTGAATTCTGCAATAAATGCCGGCAGAGATTGTGACGCTCGTGAAGCAAACAAAGCTGGCGATGGTGTGACTGATCGAATTGCACTTGTATTTCCTGGTGTTGACTTCATTGTGTTGCCTCGTATATCCGGCGGAGTAGTACGTTCCGTGATAGTTTTATCAGGCGCTCTACTTTGTAATCGGGATGTTTTGTCCTCAGTATGACTGGCGCTCCTCCTTGGACAGCATTGGTCGTGATAACTGCTTGGATCTATTCTCTCGCTGCCTGACTTGGCTGCCAGGACGAGAGAATCTACTTGCGGCGCTTTCTGCAATGAATCCTTCGAAGGTGGCTTTGACAAAGAGCTTTTCGTGCAGTCTTGCTTCTTCTTCTTCTTTGGCTTCTCGATGTCGTCGTGTGAACCACTAGAACGCTTTAGAGTTTGATGATTATTTTCCTTGGCTTGTCGATGAGGCATGCTCATCTTTTCTGCGTCCACTACTGGTTTCTTTCCATCACTGATGATGTCTTCTTTCTGCCCGTCGTTCGAAGGCCGCGACTTTCGTTTGTCACTTGTGTTAGCTTTTTTCTTGGCAGGAACGAGTAGGCCCAGTTTAACTAAACGTGCCTCATTACGTTTGATATTGCGAAGTCGGAGAAGTTCATCTTGTATCATTGAAAGCGCGGATGCCCAAGAAGCGACATGCCATTTGTGAGAAGTTTGTAAAACAGTACGCGCTTGGAAACAGCACAACGACCAATCTAGTAATAAACTTACAGTCAGAAAGAGGATTCCCGTCCTTGTCAAGTTTTTCCGCAGACGAAATGCATATTTCCTCCGCATCATCACTAATTGATGCCTCCGCATTGTCATGGCCGTTCTTTTCTTTTCCGGCGGGATTGAAGTCGAATGTAGGTGACTCTATTCGACGTTGGTTACGTCGATCTACTCTTTCGCTTTCAGCAATATCCACCTCATCGTCCGGCAGTGAACCACTTTTTTCTTTTGATGGAGATGCATAGTCTGTGTACAACGAAATGAAGTGTTCATCCACCATCTTCTCTCGTCGAGTTTCGAGAATGTACGCAACATCGTATTTTGTGCAATTATTTTCATTGTCCTCGTCACTATCTCGTAAGTCATTACGGGTTGGTAGGTGGACCTTGGTCACTCGAGCAACACCGCCGGGTTTGTTGATTCCGGCCCAAGTACGCGTTTCCACAAATACAACTGTTCCTACATCGAACTTTGTAGTCTCGCGGTATTTCTTCTTGGCGCCATTGGCTGGACTAGACGTTTCTCGTGTTAGAACCACACGTGCATTCATGTCATCATCTGAGTGTGGAAGAGCCTGCAGGTTATCAAAAGTTTTGGTTGCAGCTTGATTCTTTTGAGTTGATTGATTGGGACTTTTTTCATTGCTGCACGATGACCCCTGCCTTCCAAGAGGACAGTTGATATCATGCCGCTTCTGATCTTTTATGCCAGTAGCCAACTCAATCTGGCATTTTCTACATCCACTCGATGCTCCTGCGTCAAGCGATGGCGGTTGGTCCTTTGCGAAGTCCGTATTGGTCTTATCTCGTCCTCTTGATTGGTCTCCTCGCCCTTTTCGAGGACAAGATTCATCGTGTGTCGACGCCGTCTTAATGCCAGTTTTCAACTCGCGCTGCCATTTGCCACACCCAGCAGCTGCTGCATCCTCTAACGATATACCGAGGAACCTTATGCTGGAATCATCCAAAATAGGGCTCCGCTGACTATTCTCCCCACGGTTGGCACGATTGAAGCGAGTGGAATCAGCGGAGATGTTCTTCCCTTTTGGTTTCCCTTTGCGAGGACAAAAATCATCATGCTTCTTGGAAGTTTTTTCACCTGTCGCCAACTCGCGTTGACATTTGCTACATCCTGCGGCTGCAGCATCCTTCAAAGTCGCAGAGAAAAGTCTTCTGCCGTCCTTGGTCAGAAGAGAACTATGCTGACTGTTTTCACCACCAATGACAGCATGAGATGCGTTGACATCGTTGGGTCGGCTCTTTTTTTGCCCTCCCTTCTTATTCCTCCGCTCACAACCCGCAATATGCTCCAAATGCTTATTGGGCCGACCATTTTGAAAATGAAACTCACATGCCTCGCATCCAATCCTGTTCCCATCTACAATGAGGTTCAATATCTCATACGAACCAGAATTAAAGAAGTCGACATGTTTCGGACACAATCCATGATGGGGCAATCTCATTGCAGAATTGTTGCACGGCCGACAGAATGGTACCAATGGAGGAGACGGATGGTCCGTTCTTCCGTGTTTCGCTCGAGCATACTCGGAAGAGTTTTGTGTGGACATGAAGTATTCCTTGAGTTCGTGGAGGCATTTGCGTTTTACGAGGGATGCAGACACTGATTGAATTTCTTTGGTGTAGGATTCTGGTGAGTCGACTTTGTCTGAGGATTTCGAGTTGTTGGTGAACTCGGCAGTTCGCTTATGGCTGATAGATGTATCTGAATCATCGTCCTTTTCGGAGCCACTATTATGCACATACTTGGTCTTGCTTCCATTCGTTCCAACCGTCAAAAATAGTGTGTCTTCCTTGTCAACGTTCGATCCCTGTTTGGATGGTGGCGTGGGACGAGGTACGAATTGACTGCGCGGCTTTCTGATGTTCTTTGGATTCTCTCCATTGCTTGAAGATTCGCCCATTCTTTTTTTCAATTCTTGCCTTCCTTTTTCACCACTTTTCGATGTTTGTGCAGTTTCGATCTGATTGGCTTTATTATTCATAGTGCGGTCAGTCTCAATCTCGACATTTCTCTCGGCATGCGTCTCGGCGACCTTGGCCAACAAATGAATACTGAGCTCCGCTCCTCCTTGTTGAGAGCCAAAGGCGTCCAATCGATCGAGAGTCAGAGTCGCAGGAGATAGCACTGAAACAATGTTTTGCTTTGACAGTTGATGCTGCCGCTGGATGACAGAGGCGGTGTTTTTCTTTGGCGTGGCATTGGTAAATAAAATGCTCGCCTTGGTCAGATCATCTGGATTGCTCGTCGAAGACACGCCATCGGTAGCCTGTATATTAGCGTCATTGTCGCATTCATCTTGTAGCAAATCGATCGATGCCTCGTCATTTAGTGTCTCGTCATGATGGTCGTCCATGGTGGTGACCGAATCGTCTTCGACGAATCCATCATTCATTTCTCGTGTCATCTCTTGTCTTTCACTGCTCGCTTGAATCATGCTATCTCGTCGTGATGTCATCGCTACTTTTTGTACGGCAGCATTTTCGCCATTCTCGTCTCCAGCCATCGGCTCGTCCACGACAAGGTCGTCTCCCGTCTCCGGCGCGTCTCCGTCCCTCGCAACGTTATAATACTGCGTCCCTCCCTCCCAAGTCAATTGACTCATCATTCCGCCCTCGTTTTCTTGTACTTCAATGTCCACGCTGCGATCGTCTCGCACGCCGCCAACGACGACGGCATTTCGCGCCAAAGTCCGCCGCGCGTCGTCCTCGTCGTCGCGGAACGAAAGATCGCCGTTGGATGGTTGAAACGGAGTCGTCAGCGAGAAAATGCCGCGGTGTTGTTTACGACGATAATCGCCGCCTTCGTGGATTCGTGGCATGGTCGCTCTCTGGGGTAATGAATGACGCGGCGTGTAGGTTGATCGAGGACGTTGTAAATATTGAGCGTTGTGTTAGAAATTGTTTCTTGTGGGGTGGCTGTCTTGTGTTTTATTTTGTTGTGTGGCATTACAATGAGCAGAGAAAAGTCCAATGTCGATGATCGTGATGATGATGGCGAGGATCTTGTGACATTGGCGCGCCGATCTGCGCCAATAATGATGTGACAGAAGACGCCAATGATGTGACAAAAGAAAATGCAGGCCCGCCCACATCAATAGAGCATAAAGCTCCGAAATCCTCAACAGAAAAATGTAGAGATGGTTAGGTGGTGTATGGTATTATAGTACAATACAATACAATCCCACAAGTCTATTAGTAGAATCGCCCCGCCAAAACAGGCCCATTCTCAACAATCGAACAGATCATATATCATGTCCGAGCAAACAAACGCCAACAACTTGGATTTTAAACGCACATCAAAAGCGCAAGAGGCCGGACACACCCTAGGCATCGCCTCAAACGGAAAAGCATACAGCTACTGCCACAATCCAAAAACATGCGATAACGAATTGGGACAACTCGGTAGACCCGGAAATACATCCATTCCTCTGCCCGTCATCCTTCCCGACGAGGCAGTACCAAGATATGCATACACCGGAGGATTCCCATCCTCCGGCCACTCGGCCATTCTCGACTCCACGGGCCATCTCTGGGTATCAGGATGCGATCGATGGCAACAACTCGGCCTCGGGTCCTCGGATGGAGGTTCCACGGGATATACCTGGAAGGGAGGACGGTTGTGGCAAACTCAATTCCAAAACAATTTGCATCTTATAGAATATTTGGAAAAGCTGGATCCATCCTTGAATTCCAGAGATTGTATTGACAGAACGAAAAAGTGGATAAGGGATGTCGCGCTTGGAGGAGATCATACGTTGATTTTATCACACAACAAGAAAGATGTCGTTGCCTTTGGCAAGGGAGGAGAAGGACAGCTTGGTCTAGCCTCCAAGCCGTGGGTGTCTTGTCCTGCGAAATCCAAGGTTCTGTCTTCGCCTAATGCAGATGTAGCTGCAGTATGTGCGTATCGGCACTGTTCATTTACCTTAGACGACCGGGGTACAGTGAAGAATGCAGCGGGAAAGTGTTCATTTGAGATCAAGGGGTTGCAGCGAGCTTTAGATCTTTGTCGAAAACGCGCTCATGCGGATGGGTTGATCTCAATTGCAGGCTGTACAGATGCGACGAATGAAATAGATTAAAGTTTACCTATTGAAAAGCTCCTTAAATCTGTATTATTTTTCGACATTTGCATCATGCTGGAATCACAACATGTAATGAAAAAACTTGGCCTGATGTTCTCCCCTCTCCACCCCAATTCTCTCCACCATCTCCTCCCTCGTCAACCACGCATAATCCTTCGCCCCGTTCTTCAAACAGATACTCTCGTCTACATCACCACTATCCCACTGTAGTCGATAGTAAAAGATCTTTTCTCCATAATAATTCTCACGAAACTCATCCGGTAAATTTTTGTTGTACACGCGAAAGTTCACTGCCATGGGCGCATTCGAAGGACACCATAGGACCAATCCTTCTCCCGCTGCGTTGACCACTGCACGTTGAGCAGCTTGCAATAGTTTTTCTTCGTTATTTACAAGGACAGAGGGCAACGTCCATCGGGGTCCGGATTGATTTCCCTCGGCATCGGATTGGATGGCGAGGTAGACACGTGTTTTGAGACGTCGGTCGAGGGTTTTTACGTTGCCACTGTGATCATGCTCTGTTTCGCGGGGAGCAGGAGTGAATGGCAGTCCAGCTATAGTTGTTTTTGAAGACATGGAAATGAGGTTGTGATTGAGAAGAGTTTGCAACGATCACAATCTACCCCACAAACGGAATAGGCGAACAAAACCATGATATTACTCACCAATCATCTCCTCGTCACTCTCCACAATATGATCCTCCGGTTTGTCCCTTGGCATGAATCCCGTCTCCTCGGGTAATTCCTTTCCATATGTATCCAAATACGCCCGCAATTCCATATAATCTTCTTCCCACTGCGGTTCATCCGGCGTCACCACGGGCAATCGCTCCACCATTGCCGCTACTCGAATACGCCACGGTTTTCCTTCTTTCTTGGCGCTTCGAATCAGTTGAGCGTGGTAGAACAATTCGTTGTCCCACCAGGAACGGAAGAGGTTCTTTTTGACGTCTTTTGGCGAGGCATCGCGACGGGTTAGGAGACGTCCGAGGCGCGCTTGGTGTTGTTCGTAACGTTCGCGACGGATTTGTTTGGCGGCATCTTTTCGGGCTTGGTAGGAGAGGGTCGGTTCTTCTTTGGATTTTTTGGTTTTAGATTTTTGGGCGCTGAAGTTGCGTTGGCCGTTGTTGGTGGGGAGATTGATGGAAGCAGATCGTGCGGTGCAGGCGGTGATTTGTCGGAAGCTGCTGGCGGGGAAGAGCGTTCGTCGGGCGTGGCTGAAGCAGAGCGACATTATGGTCGATCTGGATTGCGCGAACAGATGATTGGCTTTCCTTTGTTCAGATTGCCCACCGTTTGTGGTGGTCGATTAGTGAGAGCTAGAGAAGAGGACGCACGGTGGAATATTGTCCTTCTGTATCATGGATGATGATGAGATGATGATGGTTCGTACAATATTGTACCATACTGTACATACCTTGGTTGTGGTCAGTGGTCAATAAAATATAATAAATGTTAATAAAAAGTTCCCGTCAATACCATATCCAACCTCTCCATAGACAAACAGAACATGTTTCTTCTTGGAATTGAGTTGGTGTCATAATCTCACTAGTCCTCTGACTACTGCTTTGTTCAATTGTGTAGAGATAGTGCTGATTTGTTGACATTTTTCACTTTATTCCAAGCAAAAGGGTTGAAGCCAATTATTTGCCAAAAATCCGAAAAGAAATGAAACATTATCAGTACTGTCAAAGAGCAGTAAAATGTTGAACCAGATCAAATAGACCACTATATATATGTCTACTTTGAGTTAAGTTGGTGTCTGGTGTCACAAAATGGCACCAATGCATCCAACTATTCCTTTGTGTAATCATGTAGAAATACTGTTGGTTTTTGTGTTTGACTTCTTTGGGAATTATTGTTGAAGACTCAAGACAAATTCATGAAGAACACAGAGAAATAAAAAAGAAATAAATGAACATTATGAAAATAACGAGATATGCCTGATGCCTCTTCCAAAATTTAGATTGTATCAAAGTTTCAGTTGAATACAAATATTTCATACCCTTTCAGCATGATTGCGAACACAGAAGTCAAATAATTTTCTCAAAACAGTGTCTATTCATTTACTTTTACTATTCAGTAATGGTAAAAGTGAGTTGACAAAATATTGTGCTTGAGTGAGCTCACCAAAAGCAATTAGTATGGATTGAAATCATCCAATTCTAGCACAAGCCCTGGTAGTTAAAATACAGTTGATCATCATATTGTATAAGTAATATGGATTCATTGTTTCCTAATAAATATTGGTTATTTACATATATTTATATACCTTTTGTTGCTGTGTGTCAAATACTGCCCGCATTTAATGCTTTGGAATACATTGCTTATTTAATGCATAGCTTGATTTTGAAGCCCAAAAGTAATCCCAAAATCATGTCACACGTCCCACCACATCAGATAGGCCAAAAGCTATAAAAGTGGTATTGACTAGATAAATAAAAAATCAGACAAGAATTTTCCACTAAACAATGATTTCTCAGGTCTTGTGGTTTTCAGGAGAAATAGCGTTTCATGATGGTTCCTGTAATTAAAAAATAGGTTTATGAAATGTATGATCTGACTATTAACAGACTTTTCAGTTTGTTACTATCACTACACATGGTATTTTTTGTCCTATAAACATGTTTTTTTTTCATTTTTACCTGATACTCCATTCATGG
>JALLPD010002087.1:0-10770 GCA_036940065.1 Cyclotella cf. meneghiniana | reverse complement strand
CATGGCTCTTGTTACCTTCTTGTGTCCTAATTAAGGGCCATATTATGGGCTTATGTCTACTTACAGGGTATGTAGATACTTGGCTCATGTCACACTTACAGTCTAGCTAACATCTTGTTTGCAGTGTATTGCTTTGTATATAGGGATTAAATACTAATTCATAGTTGTTTCACAAATATGGATTATACAAACAGGGAAATTACAAAAAGTAACTTTTTTGTTCTTAAAATTCAAACAAAGCATGCCTCTTTGGCATGGGGAAAAATAAAAGTATCCTTTTTTGCTCCATTAGCCCAAGGCAAGGTAGGGTACTCTATTTGAGCATTATTGCCACCACAATACCATGTGCAGTGTTGTTTTGTGGCTTTGGAAAACATCAGTGAATTCTTGGTAACCTTCTGGAGTCTTCAAGAGCAACACACATGAGCATATTGCTGTTGACATGGGAAATCTAATGATGTGACTTTAGATTAACTGGAGCAAGTTCAGCAATCAAAAAAATCAATGTCTAAAAAGAGGTTGGTGGTTGCTACAATCTGTTGGTCGTACAATCTGTATTTTACAGTATATTGACAAGCCCAGGGTTATATGTGATGTTCCATGTTCTAGACATTTGACCCATATCTTCGCTCTTCAGATGGATGAGGGAACACATTCTTGCTTATCAGACCATGAAAAAATAAACAATAATGTGACCAAGAGCACTGGAGATGCCCCCTTTTTTCAGAAAAAGAAAGAGGTCACTATGTGAAGTTAAATGACTTTGTATGAAAATCAGAAAAGCATCACAGTATGGTCACAATAGGTGAAAGGGTAGTCCCTCAAGGAGTACCATAAGCAACATCTTTGAAAGTAATTAGGGATTAATTCAACAGAAACATTTTCCAATTTCCAAAGCGTGTGGATCCTCAACTGTGGAAGCCTATGAAATTGCATGTCAAGGGATATGAAACAAAAGAATGATGGAAGTCTATCGAGTCATGCAAGAGGGACATGAAAAAAACAAGGGAGATTAAAGTGTAATGACTCATATAAGTTAGCAGATCTTTCTGTCACATGGGAAAATATTTTTGGGCTTAAATCCCATACAATGGTAACAGGTGCAATGATTTAAGCGAAATCAAAACCTGTCGGAAAGGAGAAAGGTCAGAGCACAGAAAAAGAAATGCAATTTGTGTAATTTGAATCATATGACAGTCATATTCATGCCATTTGCAAAGTCAAAACTTTTGCTGCAAACAAGTTAAATCAGAACCCATGATAGAATAGATGTCAGAAGTGGGGTTTTGCAGAGGTTGTTGTGGAGACAAAAAAGCAGCATAAGCACTATAGAAAAAATGAACGACTTTCTCTGGTGTGTTATCAGGGAACAAAATAATCGAATCACCATGTGTAAATATTGATTCCCATGTCTTGACATTTTGTAACGTCGACATCCAACGTCCTACTCACGAGCCGTTTAGATCTTTCTATGCCAATGGTTCAAAAGATTAGTCATAGAAAAGAAAGAATTATCTAGGTAGGTAGGTAGGACAAACTAGAGGTGAGAACCTTGAAAGAACCAAACTGCTGCCAATCCCAGTAGCAGGACAAGAAGAGGCATAGGAGTAATTATTAGGAACCGATATTATCATATATCATGTACAATAGTGGCCTTGTGGTGGCACACGTTAGCACACGTAGGTTGTTGCTGTTCAAAAGTAGTCTCAAGCAGAATGGAATTGTAACAGTTAAGCAAACATGGTTCCCGTGGGAATGAATAATTGGATCATCGAAATAATATTCTGTAGTTGAATCCTCAATATTATTATGTCGTCCCCTTCCAATTACAAAGGCAACAGTAGTAGCCTTAGCAGTAGCTCGGCCCGTCTTCAGAGACTGCAACGCACGCGCGCCAGATCAAACGCCGCTAAGGCCGCCGCCACCGCTTGTTCGTCAACACACACTAGCGAGACGCTGCCCCCGAGACCGAGCCTTTCTCGACCTGTCACAGCACGCCCATCGAGTTCTTCTTGGATCAAATCGAATGACACGGCGACGCCACCGGCGACACCACAAGTAGCCACGAACAATAATTCTCAATCGGATCGCTCAGCGCGGCGGATTGTCAGGATCACTCGCAATATTATGAATAATACCAACAATCAATCCGAAACAGCGATTCCCGCGAAGGGGTCACCTCTATGCGGAGAATCAGCCGACACTCCGAATAACTCAAAACTCAAGCTACCTTCTTCCAACGCGGAATGGTTTCGATATACTAACGGCACTACAGACACGAAACACCTGAGGTCTTCTCATGCCAAAGCGACTGGGCCCGATTCACCCACGGATAAATGTCTGATCAGTTCTTCTTCCAGAACAAAGGGCTTAAAAAACATACAGCTGAGTGGAATCGATAGTGACAGTGAGTCAATCCATCCATCTGTCAAGCCTCAACACGAGTCAAATGAAGGGTTTCAATCAGCCAAAGCCCGGTTTGAACCGAGCACCACGAGTCACATGCAAACTGGATCACAGGTGACATGCAAACGACCCCCTATACACGCCGCATCGCGTGTCGCTGACAACATAATTAGCGACAACGTTCACATTTCCATTCAATCCGCCATATCCCGATCCGAAACAAAGTCAACATCCTCTGTCTCCGCTTCCGGGAATGTGCTCAGCGGTGTGAATAAATCGTATCATTCTCCGCCTGACTCTTCCTCTCATTCCGAGGATGTAAAGGGCGGCTCGACTGGCATGGGCCGTTCGAATTGTCAAAGTAAGTTGCAGCCTAGTCAAGTCGGTGCCAATTCAAATGCCTCCGACTCGAACGGGATCAAGTCTAGTCCGATGTTGCTTTCGACAGCTGACAATTATATTCGGCGGGGTGCTTTAAAGTCTAGGCAGGTACAGACCGACATCATCGATGATTCTCCTCAGCAAAGTATTTTCAAGTCGAAACAACTTTCGTGTGTAAATCCAAGCGACAACAATGCTCCATCGTTGACGATGAACTCATTCAAGTCTGGGGCGTCTGATTCAACAAAAATGTCGACCAACAGCCAGAGCCAACTGAGCACTACGCCAAATGTGACACCACCTGCCAAACCCATTGCGCTGGGCAAATTTCTAACTATGCACGAATCAAAGAACAATTCACCCGAGTCAATCAGCACTAGTGACTCAACCGTCCTATCTCCGGGTAGACCAAGTCAAAATAACACTCGTAAGAGTATCGCCCAATCAAACAGCAGCTTTGACATGGTTACACTCGTGAAACGTACGAGCAGTATCAGAAATGACATATCAACGCCTAGGAAGACTGCTCCTAAAACTCATTCCAATAATAGCAGTGGCACTCCTGTCTGGATTCACGCATCCTTACTCCAAGAACCCGGAATTGCCCGTAACGGGTGGGAGTGGGTCCGTGCCTATACTATCCATGAAAGCAGCACAAAACAGTCCGACATGACTGTAACTCTACATGAAAATGGTCGATCGCACACTATCCCAAAGCGAGATGATCTGATCTTGATGGGGAATTCGTGGTGGTCCAAATATGATCACGAACGCTCAAACCAGAGCGCTCCATCTCCAACATCTGTTGCACAAATTAACAACTGTTTCTCCGAATCGTTGGCAAACGCAATGCCCCCCGGTGATTTGGTTGAATTGACTCATCTCCACGAGCCTGCTATGGTTCACGCTTTAAAGACTCGATATGAAAAAGACCTGATTTACACTTACACAGGAGCTATCTTACTGGCTTTGAATCCTTTCAAAAAATTGGATCATTTGTACACTAGAGAGATCATGGAATTGTATTGGTCGGAGCATGAGAATCGTGCCAGTTTTATAGAGGGTTTGAGGATGAATTTCCCCGACGAGAGAGAAAATGTGGAACACCGGGTTAAGGAGAAACCACCACCACATGTCTATGCTGTGGCAGAACGAGCCTTTACTTGCATGTTGCATTCCTTGGAGGAGCGTGATCAATGCAAATCTGCGAATTTCGATCTGCCGCCTTCCGATCAGAGTATTCTTGTCTCTGGGGAAAGTGGTGCTGGCAAGACTGTGACGACCAAAATTATTATGAGGTATCTCACCATCTTGTCACAACGACGCATGAACGTGGGAAATGGAAAAGGTATGGAAGGAAGCAGCCCGTCAACCGACAGATCAAGCGTCGAAACACAGGTGCTGCAGTCGAATCCTGTCCTTGAGTCATTTGGAAATGCAAGGACGATCCGTAATGATAACAGCTCCCGATTTGGAAAATTCATTCAAATGAGCTTCAGTAGCAGCAACAGCACTCGAGGGACGCTGTTAGGCGCTTCTATTGATTTTTATTTGCTGGAGAAGGTGCGATTAGTGTCTGTGAATCAAGGCGAGAGAAATTATCATGTGTTTTATGAAGTGCTCTCACCTGCAATGGATGTGAACGAAAAGAAACGATACATGCTCACATCTAATTTTGGCAGAGGGAGTAATCCTTCCACAGCCCGCGACTTTTACATGACCTCTGTTTCTGGCACATTTGATCGAAGGGATGGTGTCAATGATTCCGATACGTATCAAGAGCTGCGCATGGCGATGGATACCGTGGGATTCAGTTTTGATGAACAAGATGGCATATTCNGTTGCTGCGTTGCTGCATGCTTCGAACTTGAGATTCATGCTAGAAAGAGGACTAGACAGCGGCAGCGAAGATTGCGTGGTGTACAAAAAAGACGGAACCTTGGCAGCCGTAGCAAAGTTGCTAGGTGTTTCAGATGAGGCTGTTGAATCAGCCTTGACAACTACAACTATCGAAGCGAGAGGAGAACGATTGATAAAAAAGCTTTCCATGGAACAAGCAGGCAAGGCCCTTGATGCCCTCAGTAAAGCCGTCTATGGAGCATTATTTGCTTTCATTGTCAACAGAATTAATGAGTCCATCGAGGTAAATCGATGTAATGGAGGTCAAGAGCAAGTGAAAACTGTTGCAACTATTGGTGTCTTGGATATATTTGGATTCGAATCCTTCGACAAAAACTCTTTTGAGCGTAAGATGACTCTACTATTCCTCTAATTTTGTCAACAATCACTCATGCCAATTGGGTTGTCGTATCCATGCAGAATTATGCATCAACTACTGCAATGAGGTTCTTCAGCAGCAGTTCAATCGGTTTGTTTTCAAAGCAGAGCAAGCGGAATATGAGTACGAAGGAATCGAGTGGTCGAATATTGAATTCGCAGACAACCAGGTGGCTTTGGATCTTATCGATGATCGTCGTACAGGGATCTTCTCGATTTTGGATGAACAGTGTCGATTGCCGAAATGCACCGATATTACATTCGTTCGAGCTATTTACGATAAATGCGAAAAGAATGAATACTTCTCTGGGTCGCAGATGCAAAAGTCCAAGGTTCGTAAGACTCATAAATACACTGAATTATCATTGTTCAATTTCTTTCTAATGACAAAAAATGTTTTGCCAATAGGGGACTTTCGTCATATCTCACTATGCTGGACAAGTTGAGTACGACAGCGATGGCTTCTTGCTGAAAAACAAAGATGACCTTCCCAAGAGTGCTGGCGAATTGCTTGCTTCATCAAGCAGACAGTTGATTTCCAAGCTTTCAACCATCGTTGGCTTATCCTCTGATTCATCTGGAGATCGAGCAATTGCTACACTGAAACGATCGTCCAGTTCATTTACGCAATCATCTGTTAGTGGTCAGTTTGCATCTCAGCTAAGAGATCTTCGATCGAGAATCTCTCTAACAGGGCCGCACTACATTAGGTTAGCTCGCTCTGTCGTTGCCCTATGATGTGATCTCTGAAATATTTTCTGACGTCACTACTTCTTGTTCAATGCAGGTGCCTCAAACCAAATGATACTCTCCTAGCTGATCAATTTGACGAATATCTCATTGCACACCAGTTGAACTGTGCGGGAGTTTTGCCTGCCATGAAGCTTGCAAGAGCAGGTTACTCGATGCGGTACTCTCATTCTTCATTTATCCTTCGGTTTCAAGTAGTTGCCAGCCGAGAGCTACCTCCAAAAAAAAAATCTGGCCACTCGCATTTGACCTGTCATCGATTGATCAGTCTTTTATCTGAACGGTTGGAGACCCAAATGAAGAGAATGGATCCTTCCAGATATGAGGGCATTACCAACGTGGTGTCATGGGGTGTGCAAATAGGAAAGACTAGAGTGTTCCTCCGTGTTGCTGCGTTCGAAGCCCTGGAAGAGCTAAGGATATCAACAATCAATGCAGCAGCAACAAGACTGCAGTCGTGGGCGAGAGCATTCCTGTGCAGAAGCTCATTCTTCCTAATATTAGGATCGGTGATTACTTTGCAGTGTGCAGCTAGAAAGCTGATTGCATCTCTCTGTGTACAGCGACTGAGATGCACTTCCAGAGCTATCATTATCCAAAAGCATTGGCGATCTTATTCAATGTGGTCGTCTTTTCAAAATATTTTGTTCCTCACCGTTTGTTGCCAGCGATATTGGAGGGGCGGCAAAGTCAGGAAAAACTTTGTTTCTATCAAACAATATCGGGCAGCAATCACATTGCAGTCATTCTGGAGGTCGCGTGCCCGATGTGTGATTCATCGGCGAATTAGAGACGCTGTTATCGTTGTCCAGAGCTCTTTCAGAATTTGGTCGGCGAAAAAAGTGACTCGCGAAATCAGAAGACAGGCAAGGGACTTGCACCTAATTGCTCAGGAAAGAGATCAACTTCGTCTCGAAATGAAACAAATGAGACGTGAACTCGAAGAAATCAAGAGGAATCACTGTGGGATTTCAGGATCAAGCATCTGTGTTTCTCATGGGTCGCTGTCCAACACGTCAGAACCTTCTGTCCGAAGCCCAACACAGGAAATTAAATTACTTTTTGAAGAGTGCGCAAAGAAAGACCGCGAGCTGCAGCAACTCCGCGAACAGATTGAGTCGCTCCGTGGGAACGGAAGTGTCTCTTCAACACTCCCAACGACTGTGACTTTCGATTCTAACTTTCAATCAGATAAATCGCGTATTGAGTCCATCCCTCATAGCACGGCAGCACACAGAGACCAAGTTGCTCATGCAACGCAATCAACTCAATCGAACTTACTTGATTCGGAGCTTGAGGGTCTCGAAGACTTGGAACGCTCCCTTATTTCCGGAAATGAACATTCATTTGAAACTCCCTGTGAAAACAATAAATTTCCAACAATACAACTGTCATCAGAGTCTCAAGCACATGATTCTGCGAAAGCCTACGATTTCCCAATCCACCGAGCAATCCAATGCAACAACAAAGCCATGTTCTTGGATGAGATTGGAACGTCAGCAGACATTGACCTAGACATCAACTCTGTAGACACGACCGGCAGGTAAGCTGAAGGTTGTGTCCAGAGCAGCCGTGTTGCATAATTTCATACTCACACAAATCTTACTCTGCACTATTCTCGTTATTTTTTATCACAAGGACACCATTGCATATCGCTGTGCAGTGTGCCAACATTGATTTCATTCAACTCATTCTGTCTCACAATGTAGTGGTAAATTCTCAGGACTTCTCTGGCAACACTGCCCTTCACTATGCACAATCCATTGGCATTGCGGAGATTCTACTTAATCATGGTGTCAATCCCAACATTCCAAATTGTGACGGGCTCTGTGCATTGCATTTGGCAGTGAAAGGGAGGAATTTTGCCTTAGTTAGGTGTCTTTTGTCTAACGGAGCTGATGTGACTTATGCAGATGATGTCTGTTGGTATACTCCACTTCATTTAATTGCTCACGCGGAAGCATTGCCAGCAAAATCGTCTCTGTCAGTCAAGGGACCGATCGCAGAACTTTTATGCGAAGCCACACATCCCTCTGCTCCTGATCTTAACTATCAAGACAGAGATGGCAATACTCCTCTGCATCACGCAGCATCACTTGCCGAAGAAGATGCGGGAATTCTGATCTCGATTTTTATTGAGCATGGTGCATGCCCTAAGATTGCCAACAACAGAGGTCAAACACCCGTCCATCTATATTGTCACAATAATTCAGTTCGTCAATATGTGTTCTATCATGAGGCCTTGCAACTGATGCTGGCCAAAGGAGCAAATCCCAATCAGCAGTCCTTGAGTGGATGCACACCCTTACATTTAGCCTTGTTTCATCGAGACTTGAAGTCTGCAGCTCTATTAGTACGATACGGTGCAGAATTGAACGCTAAGTGGAAAAAACCTCTGAAGTGGGATGCATTTTGGACTGATATGGATTCTGAAGTAGTGATGCCGCTTGATATGGTCAAAGATGTGAAAGATCTTCATGTCATCATATCAGAAATATCAACGCCACAGAGTCCAGCTTCCCACCGGGGCAAATGCATGCATTGCAAGACCAAATTCAGATTGTTTAGCCGACAGCACAATTGCTCTCACTGTGGGCGTTCAATTTGCGGGCGCTGTTCAGGGTCGTTGAAGGCATCATTTCTTCCCTTTTTTAAACGCAATGTTAATACTAGCAGTGACGAAGAGGCATTGTTGAAAGTATGTGTTTTATGTGAGGCAATGCTTTTGTCAAGAGGAGATGATAGAGTCTTTTCAACTATCATGAACGATGAGAACTCTTCTGAATTGAGCATTGGGACATTATCAATGTAATCTGCTTTCCATTTACACTTGTGTGCTTCCAAACTTCTCATAATTATACATTTCTTTCATTAAATATGTAGTAATTCTACATTCACATCTAACAGCATAATTTAAAGCAAAATGCTTAGGTCAATATTATGTACAAAAGTGGCTGAAAATCTACAAGAATAGCCAAGATCAAAGCTATCCACAATCAACACTTCTGGTTATTCTTGAAATGATTGCAGTTTTCCTGAAAGGCCAACAACTCTTTACCTTTGGAGACTATTTGAGAGTGAATGTTTTTGTCAACTATGCATCCATAGCTCCATCTTTGAGTTTGCCCTCATACTATTGGGTATCCAGCAGTGGATTCTTGTGCCCTATACCTAGTTGTGTCCGATCAAATGCTGTCATACTTCATTTCACAGTGATCTTGAGACCTTCATCCAAGAGGACTTGGACCCCTCTGAGCTTGTCATAAGTATCTATGCCAACCTGTGTGTTTTGCCGGACCATGTCTTGACCGGTTAAGACACATCTTGACCAAAATTATTGATTTAGACTTTAAAAATCAACACTTTCTTAATTACCAGAAAGCATGTCTTGACCAAGATATGAAATAGTACCAAGGGGTTGTTATGGTCATGACATGGTCAAGACATGTCAACATACGCAATATTTCTCACCTGGTCAAGACATGGTCAAGACAATCCGACAGTAATGTAAAATATTTTTGTTTTTTAACCTTCCAAATGAATGAAAAATCCAATCTCTTTGTCGAGAGCCTAATAATTGGCTTAAACTTGTGTTTTCGTTCGACCTATTTCACTCACCTTCACTCCTTGGGGAATGAAGTGCTACAATGTACACACCAGAATATAACTGTAGTCTAGTATCAACCTAAAACTTACTGTTTGTCTCTAACAGAAATGTCTAAAAGAGTTTTTTCATAGATGACACTGGATGTGAAGCCAGCATGCAAGTGCTAGCAAGCCAACCCAATGAGAAGGATCTGGTCATAAGGCCAGTTGTGAGCACTAGAGTGAGCAAACTCAATATAAAGACTCTTGTCACAAGGCCAGCATACAAGTGCTAGCTAGCTAAGTGACAAGATACAAAGAGAAATGTCTTTGATGGTATTGAGTTTTATCTTTAAGACTGAACTATTCTCGTGATTTCTTCCATTCTAGAACAAAAAATCCAACACACAAAATGGACTCAAACCTGCATGGTATGGGGGAGCAGAAGCAAGATTGTTAGGGGCTTTGTCAGTATGTGCTGGTGGAAGAGACAACGTGTTCAGTTCGGAGCACTTATAGGGAGAAATTTCTCCTGTAAATGTGTTGCAGCATCTGATAACATACGCAAAAGAAAGCACAGAAATAAAACTTTAAATGATTTAATAAAAAAGTCACAAGACAAAGCCATCGTGATCAGTGAATTTTTTTCATTGACCATAATGGTTATATATCCTGTAGACAGATCTCACAAAAAATTTGTTTGAGATTCCGATTGAAAATTATTGGATAATCTGTGGTATTCTAACTGCATGATGAGAAGTTGAGTCTATTTGTGTAGTTTGGTGTTTTGCATTATGAATTTTTCGCACCCTCTTGTCAGAATCCCTCTATCACACATTGTCATTTATAAGAACTGTAAGATATCAAGAAGTTAAAATGTGATTCAACTAAGTGTTTGTTATTTGTAGAACAATGAAAAACAACGTATATTTTAATTTTTGGTTTTTTACTTGCAGGCAGCCTAAATGGTTAGAGTTTAGATTGGGGCTAGTGAAATATGTGAAAAACACAAATCCATGTCAATCGTGTCCATTTTATCTTATAATGTGATGGTTCTTATAAAGCTGATTTCTTTAACTTCAAACCTTCTGTAGCACAGTACAAAAACCTTTTCATGACAATTTTTTTGGAGTTGTCACCACTCCACTGCAAAAAATAACATGTAGACCATGGAAATCATGATTGTCAAAAGCAGTTGCAGCAGACTCAACAATCTAATACCTCACAAATGACTGAAATAGCTGCTCATCTTGAGCATTAGGCCCTTCACCATGGATTGATCTGAACACAAGAATAGGACATAGAACATGATTAATATGTCCTAAGCCGTTTTGTAGTTAAAAATACTTAAGTACAAGTTGCTAGGTGAAC
>JALLPD010002086.1:0-10762 GCA_036940065.1 Cyclotella cf. meneghiniana | reverse complement strand
GTTACTATGACATCCATAGGTATTTTACCTTTTTATCATGCACATATACTGATGACTAGCATGAACATGTACCTTTATCATAATTTTATCATGTTTATGCCAAAACAAACCTCCATGGATCTCAAATCCACTTTAACTCCTTCACAAATTACTCATCTTTTCCCAAGATGCCCCATGACAATGGTTAAAGCAATCAGGACACAAATTAATATTGTACTCCAAGCACCGCTTGATCCCACTCCTATTACTAAACATTCAATCATTCTTTTTCCTTGCAGGAGGCTTCAACTTGTGCTTATATTTATGCATGTCAGAATAATGCCGCCGCTGACAATGGATTGCAATCAATCAACAAAGCACCATTTGATGGTGGTGATGAGTTTGTTGCAATGAAGATGTTTGTGGCAATGGGACATGTCGGAAATTGTAGGTAAGAGGTTGCGCTTGGGTTGCAAAGTGTTGGAATTGGGGTACAAGGTTGTGGTGTTGGTGGGGTGGAAGTGGAGGCATATCGGCCATGGTTGATGGCTGTTTTGAGTAAAATAAGATGGGCAAAGAAAGCATTTTGATGGACCTTGCATTAAATAAAAAACACAATTTACCATAAAAGATTACCTATTTCTGAAAGTAATACCCAATCTTTGATGTACTACTTGACCATGTTCTCATGGTTGCAGACTTATGGTCCATTATATTAAATTAAAACAAATTAGTTCTATCTTCATAATCTAAAATCAGATTGAGTTTATTTTTAATGGTTACAAAGATCTTGAATTTAGAGAGTGACAGGTTGCTTTATTTTTCATAAAAACACTCCTCAGTGTATTCTGATCTATAAGGAGATAATATGAATTCCTTATGTAAGACATGCCAATCTTGCATGATGTACCAGTTTAAGTTGAATTATGTCACGAAACATTTGGAGTCCATAGAAAATGTACTGGCATCTATGGGCTCCAAAAAATTGCGACACAATTCTAAGGCACAATGAGAATTTCTGCTCCCCAACACATGTCCTCCCACATCAAGACAACATTAGGTATTGTCAATCTGCGAACAACGCCCCCACCACAACCTCCCCTGCAACAAAATGACTGATTGGTTTAGTACGGTAAGCATTATTACTAGCAAAATTGTTATTCTTCTACACAGCAATTATTGTTACAAAAAACAGAACAGGGTTTTCTATGTCAGGAAGCAGATTTCATGCAGGCAAGCACCTTTTTTCTACGAATTTGAATCTCTAATCATTCTACATCATTGCTTCATCAAAATATACTACTTGTTTGTCTTCAACTTCTTCCAAGGGTGGCTGTTCAGCTTTAGCTGCACTGGGGACATCTTGATGGGCTGAGAAGTGAGGTGCATCAACCTCCTCTCATCTTCATCTCTCCAACCATCACATTCCAGGGCAGCCTTCTTACTTTCCAAGATTTCTTTCCATTTTGCAACCATCACATCTTTCTTCATTCCAGATGTGCCTTTCATCGGGTGGTATGTCAAGAGGACAGAGAGCTCAGCTCTATTGTAAGTTGAGTACAATTTTTGCTGTTGCAGAATTGCATTTGCCTTTGTCCCACATCTTTCTTCTTCCTCAGTTGCTTTATCTCTGATTCCACTTTTTTCTTCCGCAAGGCCAAAAATACATCTTCATCAGTCAAATGCCCACCTCCAGTAGCATGGAACAAGTTGCCGTGAGTAGTAGCTTGACTGATAGCATCAATTTGTTCTTGTGAATGCCTCACCATCATCATAAATTTTTTTACCTTCTTAATTGACGTCTTGAACACATCACTAAAGCCATGTTCCTTGAGGAAGAATGTTGAAAAGTCATTTGCAGATTGTATGAGTTGCATGGTGTTGTTTGCTGTGTCATCGGCATCTCCAATCTCACGGCAGACTTGGTTGTGATTTTGCAGGCATGCTCAAGTTAGAGGAGCGGCACCAACCTTCTTCCACACTTCACAAATTTGCTCCTTGGAAAAGGCAACATCAAATGCACTATCTGACACAACAGCTTTTGACACTGGGTCCATGCCACCAAATACTGTTAGTCCAATCAGCCAGGGTGGAAGACTTGTAGATAGATCTGCCATAATTCTAGCATCTGATAATTGCTTTAGATTTTTTAAGAATTGAGTCTTAAATGGACCGTAGCTTTGATCAGTCTCTTGTGTAACTGCTGTAGTGTTTGGTTCTCCAGGATACACAATAATCCTAGAGTTCTGGCTTCAGCTAAAAAGTTTTCTTGAAGCCTTCCAGACCCACTATCCACTTTGACTATTACTCTTTTTCCATTTACATCATCCGAGTCAGGAAATAATGGTACAATGCTGTTCAAAAAATATTGTCTAAATTCTACTTCATCCATCCCACCCTGTTCATTCATTCCTATTGTCACGGGCCACTCCTTTAAATCACTGGTACCGAACTTTCCTTTTACTTTTGGAAAGAAAGCAATAGAATTCACATTCACTGGTTGGGTCTCCTTGCTTTTTGATGCTGTAGAAAATTGGAAGTGCAGCAGAATCGCTTCACCAGCTGTGGTACTTCCTGTGGTCATTGTTATTGACACACTTGACTTGATTGTTGATTTTCCAAGATAAGGTAGATTGCGAGAATGAACAAACACTTCAGGCCGTCCACCACGGTTGCATTTGCTACCATCCATCCCAAGACAAGTCTCATCAACATTGAGGATGTTCTCAAGTTGTTTGTCAGGGATGACAGTATTGTCATTGTCATTGGCGATAGAAAAACCCAGTTTAACAAGTCATTTTCCCAATTGTCAAACCAACTTATGATATTAAAATAAGTGGTCCACCTTATCCTCCTCTCCTCTGCATTGCTTACTTTGTCACAGCCAAGTTCAGTTGCTGTCTTTTTAAGCAGACTCTTTAGTAACCAACTGGGATCACACTCTAATGCAGGTTTTGTGCACTTTCATAACATCTGAATTAGTTTATTGCTACATATTTCTCCACCTAGTCCATTCAGTTGCTTTATCGTAATAAAACTCTCAAAAGCATTTGACAGGTGTTGGAAAGTCAATGCTGGGAAATTTCCTTTCATGCCTGGCTTCAATGGAGATACACCAACTCTTCCTGCGGCCACTTCACATTGGAGTGTTCTTTTGTGGATATGCACTCCAAATTCTCCAAATACCAACTCACTGACTTTGCGTGCAGATAGCTTCATCTCATCCTCTGGCTTCTTCATCTCGTCAGCATAAATGGTATTTGCTCTCTTGTGTGCAGTACTTCGTTTCATCTGGAGAGATAGATCATTGACACTCTTCTGCTGTGCCTGTGTTGATGAGAGCCGTAGCTTTTTGACTGGATGCAATTGAACAGGTGGTGAAGAGGATAGTGTTGATACACTTGGCGAAGAGGGAGATTTGGTAATATTAATTCGCTTGGTGGATGGAGAAACCATGCGGCAAACTCGTTGTTGGAGGGTGCAGTCTTCGGCCTCCTTTTTGGTGAATTTTGCAACTCTCATGACTGCAGGGATATTGAGTGTTGGGTGGTCGTGCTTGACTTTAACCGCCTTCCTCACAAGGCCCTTCAACTCGGCCTCAGTCCTAGTCATCTTGGGTGTGAAAAGGCACAAGTGTGTCGCGATTATTCACCCTGATAAGGAAGATATTGTGCTTGTAGCACAATTGGCATCAAGCAGTTGTCATGTTTTTTTGTGGTTGTGTCGGACTTCTCGTGCATTTTAAATAATGGTGATGATGATGTCACACACCCTTCATATGATATATCAAAATGATGCTCGCGATGCAAGAAATTGTAATATTTCACGCAAAATTTGTTTGCGGACAGCAGGTAAAAAGTTATGATTTTGGTCAAAGAACAAGTGTGGAAATCCTATTTTTGGTCACAAAAGGGGGGTGCGACATAATTCAACTTATACTGGTACCATACCATAGCTTATTCACCATAGGCTTAATCTACCCGGTCGTGTAACGGTCATTTTAATCCTACGTGACCGCAGGAGTCATGGGACTTGCCATTTTGATTTCGGACAATTTATTCTTCAACGTTCTTGTTCAATGGAGGCTACCAGCTCTGGTCAAAACATTCATTCTTATTGGCCCTTTTTTATTCTTTAATCTACACGTTTTGATCCCGCGGGTATGATATGGTGGTATTTACATCCCCGAAGTCCGAAAAGTCTTCGTCTTGATCTTCTTTTTATTTCGCACGTGATCTTGAGCTCCAATAGACGTTGAACTCTAGATCGCCATCTTGTTGAATTTGTCCGCTTGCCAACACAGCACAATGATGACAAGACATTCTCACACTCCACTCATTGCCCAAATGAACGTGGCCTTCCAATTATTATAGAGAATATTATCATTATTTTCGATTGTACCTTATCACAAACTATCAACGCAACACTTTTACAACAACGTCAACATTCTAAAAATGTGTCTTCCTATTCTTTCCAACGTAACAATGAAGAAGCCAAAGCGTGTCCACTCCAAAAAGTTCTCAACCAAACATCAGATTGTACCGACATTCCCGGCCGAGACTGCACCGCAACACATGGACGTTTCCGATCTTACCTCGTCCGATCTTGCATCACTCAAGAGGAACGACCCATTCATGTACTACTCCATTCCGTCTGCAAAGAACGCTGCTCTTCATTGCGAGGATTATTCTATGTTTGTTGACCTTGAGAAGTCAAAACGCAATTCTTTGACAGAGGTCTCTGTGACGAGACAACGACGGATTTCGACGGAGTGCCATCCTGATATACTTATGGAGAAAATGTTCACTGATACCAATTTCATTGCGTCCTCAAAGAAGCTGGCCTCGTATAGCGATGACGGTGATGATTTATCTGATTTCCTCCTCTCTTTGGATGAGACGCCAGGACAACGATAATGCTTCCTTCGTGTAAATAGACAGATATGATACTTTTGTCATACAGATCACTCATAGCAAATAAATGTCATTGATACAAACAAAAACCTTTGCTTCGCTGTGTAATGGGTTGGTAATTTATTGATATGAAACACCATTGCTACAAATTCACGTAAATATTTCTAATTTGAGCTCATCATGTCAGCACATGGCTTGTAACTACTACTTTGTCATCAGGCGAATGGTCTATTTCCTCACATCTTAGAGGTCATTGCATTAGTCTCAGAGTTGGACATATATGAGCTTTATGTGCCAGAAAGTCAAAGAAGAATATGCTTGATTCATGTCATACATTTTAAACTTAAAAATATGTCCACCATGAGCTACTTATTTTTCAGAGTAATTCTGTCACAGCTGGCAGGATATGCAAAAGTACACTGACTAGATGTTACTTTAAAAGATGGACTTGCAGGAGTCCAAGTTTAAGATGTAGTGTACAAAGGAAGACAGTGAAATAAGGAAAATAAAGACAAAAAATTGACACTTGGATTTTAGCAAACCATCAAAAAGAATAAAGTTAGTCCATCTCAGTGGTGCTTGCACAAAAAAGCTAGAATTAATTATTTACATAAAAATTTACACATTTGAGCTAATGTAGACCATATGATCTTTTAAATTGCCATATAAGAATAGCAAGGCTTCCCATGGCAGCGGGTGGTTCCCTCTTTAGAGCAGGACCGGAAACAGGTTGAGTGTGCAACCAGTAACACTTTAACGGAGAGCCTCAGCTGGGAGGATTGGAGAGACTGGCAAGATTGTTCTGGCCGACATGAAAAGCAGCGGTAATTGCATCTACCGAGAAATTTTGATCATCTGCATCACTGTTTTGTAGCTGTTGAATGTCCATTTCCAGCATGACTTTTTTCTGTGACATCAACAGGGCCTACCTTCATGAACCTCTACATGTCATGAAGGAGGTGCACACACTCCTGCATGTGTAGACATCCAAGGAAGTGGTGGTGCAGAAAAAAAATTGGTTGATCCACTCAGAATGTGTGACATATAGGAAGCATTTAATGAAATTTTCATTCAGTCAGAGGAGATGAGCATTGTGTCGGCTCTAATTTCTCATTCTCATTGTACCTTCTCAATATCTTGTGCTATCTTTCCTTCCAACAAATTATGCCATCCAATCTCATCCTGTTGTACTGCAACAGGACAAAAGGGGTGGGGAGAAGAGGGATGGGTGAGAAAATATGCTGCCTCTGCTTCACAGATATATTGATATGTTGAAAGAGATTTCTCAGTAAGTGCGATCAGACTCAATCCATGATTCCAGATGTTAGACTGTGCCATAGAAGTACTGCATGTGGCCACTGTCATGACAGGTCGTAAGGGGGCAAGAATATTCATTGATTTCCTGACATTTTGGTCAACTGGTGAATTCTTGACCAAGCCATCAACACATTTGAGTCTGTGTGGATGCAAACCCTGATGCCTGTTTGCAAAGCCATATGTGGAACATTTCATGCTTACCAGCAAATGTGCTATTGAGGCCATCCCAGTCCACACTGCCAAAAGTGAAATCAGACTAGTGCCGCTTCTGAGTCTAGAATCTTGGTGCATAAGTTAGGGTTACATGGACATGGAGCTGAAGACATGCCATAATGTCTGATGTTTGTTTATCTCTTTTGATGAAGATGATGTGATTCCTTGTAGTCCCGGGTCTATTGCTGTTTTTGGCCACTGTGTCACACTTGTTGTTAAGATGGCACCCTATGCTCAGGAAATACTAGTGATAAAACTGGTCCTGATGTCCATGAAAATGTTGTAGGTGAATACCCTCTCCAACACACTGCATGCTATGCTTAATGATTCTAGGAAGTCTGCATTGGCACTACCATAGGAGAACATCTTTTTATTGCCACCATGTCCATAACATCTAGATGGCCTTCAATCATCCAACTTCCATTTATCTACCAATATGACCTACTTGTGGCTGTAGGTCACTATGATAATAGCCCGATGCAGTCACTAGATCAATGTGCCACTTCCATGCCCGCCTTCAATGACTTTGTGGAAGACTCGGTTCCTTCCAAGTCCGCCTCAAAAAAGAGCAAGCTATGTCTGACAAGCTCTACTCAAGAAAGCCACTTTCTACTTCCTAATTTTCTGCAACAAAAAATTCTTCTAACTATTGGCTTAGGTCACTTTGGGCATCCACTCAAGTACACATGCCCGCAATCAATTAATGCTCTTGAGAGGGTATCGGTATTTTTCTGGAGACAGCCCCTGAGACAGTGTTGGCACTCATTTTGAGGACATCAGTTTTCATGAATTACAGAAGTGCTGATTTCCATTTATTGAATATGATCAATCCCTGTTCAGTGGTATACATGAGGATTGTCTGATCACTTGTAGTTGCTGTAAATAGTCACTGTGTTCATGGTGGCAGTAACATGGTTATCAATGTTAATCAAAATTATTAATGCTATAAACCCATGGTGGTTGATCATTGTTTTTACTATACACTACAATGATCTTTATTCATGTTTGCTTTGTATTTGGGGTGCTATATTTTATGGGAGAGCCATGAGACCAACAGCTGGGTTAAATTTTGCCTCGTGTCATGACAAATAATTATTCTGCAACATGTACAAAACACCAAGAAGACTGCTGAATGCATGGCATAGTTTGATGCTCTGTGTGAAAATGAAATGTTAGGGACTAAAAAATCCTATGTTGTTGTGTAGTGATTCATGTGCAAACTAATACAAGTAAAAATTGCTCCAGGCATTGGAGATTCGAAGCTCCCTAATGAATAATGAAATATTACTTTTACACATGCACCACACACATCACCATCATTTGAAGCAAGGAAACAGAGAGTAAAAGAAATGAGGTTTCCTCTGTAAAATTTGACAGTGGGCTTCCCAATACAAAGCTCCCAAGCAAGGTCTGCAGTATGTTAATACGATGCACATGACTTTCATCAGTCAGAACAAAAATGCAGCATCAATTGCAATCTGCAACCTGAATGCAAATTAAACATCTGTGAAGTTTGTAAGGCTTCTGGCATCTTATATGAGACAACACTATATGGGTTCTCACAGCCATGTACTATATAATGAAGAGATCCCTAAACACAACTGTGGGAATGCCTGCAAAAAGGAAATGACAATGGTTAGATGACAACTTGTGAATTTTGACTATGTAAAAATGATGACTGTGATGTCCAATTGAAAGAAGCTGTCCATTGATGCAAAACCCCCAACACAATCTCATTGTAATTTTTTTGCGTTTGTGCCACATCGATCTTTTACTAATGTTCTTTTGATCATGGTATGCAAATATCTAGCCCAGGAGCCCAATTGGTAGTATCAATAGAGACATCAATTGCCTGTGGAGGCATATTCCATTTAATTAAAAACCTTACCATAAAATTTGTGTTAGAAATTGGAGTAGTGAGTGTGATAGGAATGGTGGTACATAGAGACAGGCAAATTGCATTCATATGAAATGGTTGTGTGCACTTACCAATAAATTTGTGATATTATTTGTGGAAAAAAATAGTTTCCTTGACATTATCACAAAATATTTCATAATGAGTCCCACAAATGAATTGTGTATTTCATGTGATACATGTACTTTATCTAATCAATTAATGGGCACCAAGTTCCTATTTTTAATTTCCAATCTCATTCTCACCAAAACATCTTCATAATATTGAAATATGATATCATAATTTTCTTGGTGAATCTGTACAGTCACAGAGGACTGAAGAACATCTAGACACAGATATTGCAAGCAAACCTATGGAGCCTTCCCATGCTTTGCATATTTGAGCACATATCCATCAGGGCTTTATTTATTTGACCGGACTGTACAGCATTGAGGGAGTGTGACCACCCCTGAATGCAATTGAGGGCACATGATCATCATTGAACAAGTATTGAATGTGATTGAATACAAATGAATAGGATTGAGTTCACATGAATTTTTTATTGAATGTGACTGAATGGACTATGAAAGCAATTGAACATGATTGAGTGCCATGAATGCCTTTGAGTGAGTCTGAACACAACCAAATTCACTTTACTACTGTGTCCTACATTCAACTCAGTGTGCATGAAGGCCTTTGAGCTTAAGTGAATACGATTGAAAATGCTTGAGCATGCTTGAGCGCCTGTCAATGCTTTTGAGCAAGTATTGAATGCAATCAAATGTAATTTAACCTGCTTGAGTGTGTGAGTCAGGATTAAAGGCAATTGAAAGCAATTGAATGCACTTGAGTGAACATAAATGCATTTGAGTGAGTGTTGAACCTATGTGAATGCACATCTCTAGTTGAGGTAATATAAGTAAAACATTATAGTGCTGGTTCAAATTGAAAATGGGAGTGAAGGTAGGTGCCAATGAGGATGTGATTTAGTTGGACCAACAGTGAATAGTGGATAGCATTTCTGGCAATTATTTGTATTTTTTATGATTGCCCTTTTGCAAAAAATCATAATTCAGTTTTACAATCTTAAAAAACTTTAAATAGTTAATAGTCCAATAGTGCAATAGTGTCTTCAAAAAGTGCAAGAATAATTTATTTCAGTTACAATAAATCAAATTTTCCAACAGCTTCCAACAAATTTCTAAGTTTTCCTGAGAGAATTTCGGACCAAGGTTGCAGTCTCAGTCAGCTCTTGTAATAGTTGTTGTCTCGACCTTGTCCACCCATAAAAAGTCCAAGTAAGCTGCTTGCAACATCAAGCTGGTGATGTACCTGACTCAACTGACTGTTGCAGCAATGGCATCATCGTGAGCCATCATTGTTTGTGGAGGTAGCTGAATTAGTTATGTCTACAAATTAATAAATTAATTAATTTAATAAAGCACATTAATTAATTAAGGTTCAAGTTAGTTATTTGATCAATGAATTAATTATACATTGATAACTATATCAATTAATAAATTAATTAATAGGACCGTGTTGCTGGGTTTCGCTGCAGCCTGGTTCTGAGATTTTGGGTAACTTGGCTGCTGACTGTTGTGGTTCTGCCATGTCCAGATTTGGAGGCTGTAGAGTTTGTTGCCTACCCGGTCTGTGGAAGCCCAGATTCATGGGCCATTGGATGAGCAGTCACTGGATTCTGGCTGTCGGTTGTACTACTGTTGTGTTCAGTGGCCATCAAGGTTTAGACAGCAAGGTGTTCGTGCAGGATTCTGTGTGTTGAGAGAAAGGTTGAATGCATAAAACAATGGTGGGAGTCTATTTGGACTATTGGGTCCTATCAAAACATTAGGGGTTGACGTACGGTCTTAAGGAGGCATACAAAACAAAGAAGAAATGGAGATGGAAAATTTGAAAAAAGTTGTTATTTTATATTGCTAACTTGCACCTCTACTTGTTCTACAGTCTCAACCTGGATGTTACCCCAGGAGTAGCATGTCCACACCACAGCTTTCTCAGAGCGATGGATACCAATCTCAAAAATAGACTACCTTTAATTCCTATCATCTGTGATTTGTATAATAAATACACTTGCCTTGTGAATAGAAGGGGCAAGAAGGACAAAGTACATACCTTGTGAGTACCATACTACTGATCTGTATGTAGCCTGCAGCAATCTGCTGTAGCTATGTATGTGCCACACGTACTTAGGCCCCCTTCTGGTACCTATTGTGTACTTCCTCCTATACACAAAAAGGAGCTAAAGCATGGGTACGTCAGGGGTTAATAGCACTTGCTATTGGGCTATTGGGCCTTGCTAAACTGCAATAGTCAATGACCTGAGCCGTTTCGGCGTAAAAAAATAACACGTGAAAATTATAGGTAGTTTCAACAGGTGTCGAAGAACTGATTTTTATGAGCTTATTTTGCTACAATTGTGAGGATG
>JALLPD010002085.1:0-10759 GCA_036940065.1 Cyclotella cf. meneghiniana | reverse complement strand
ATTTGAGCTACGAATAGAGGAACAGCCCGTTTTAGCGATGTAGCTGTTCTCTATTCGTCGAACAAAATCACAGCCTCAGTAAAAACTCTGACAACCACTAATACCTACCTCTAGAGAGTCTAGAGCTATCTTAAAACACCCCTACTCTTTTCGTGACCCCAAACACAGGACGCAGGTCAACACGAAGGGGGAAAAACATGGAGTCTGGTCACAAGCGTGCAATATACTTAAAAAAGAGCATACCGAAGCGCTACTGTTTCAAATAAATTCAATTACCACTACCCTATTCCGCCTTGAACACTGTACGAAACGTCACTGATCGTCAAATAAAATCTGTTGTAGTGATTGCCATTCTCGCCTGCCACTTCCCACTGAAATAGAATTCTGAAGACAGAGATGCCCCGGCCTCCTTGCTATATATTTTGAAACAACCGTTCACTGCACGTTCGCGTACTTTGCCCTTCTTAACATTCTAGTCGCGCACCCCAAGTGCATCTACACAGACGGCCAAGTCAAAAATGGCAACCGCTACGGCCACTTTATTCCACTCCTTTCCCTCCAGGAAAGGCGATCATGTCCATGACGACAGTGGCAACGACGACTCTCAAATCGGTCTCTCCATAACCCCCAATCCCTCTCCCCATACGACTCTTACGCCATTCGAGGCGGCATCGTTGTCTACTCAGGCCAAGTGCGTTGTTCGAGATGGAAACGCGCATGTCTATACAGCGGAGGCGTCACAGGCACTTTTGCCCAGTCCTGATGGACATATAGACAATGTTCTGTCCAATGGAATCGAGAGTGTCAATTTGGAAGATGCCACGAAAGATGGCACTGACATTCATCATCAATCCGATGGGACGATTGATGCAATGAAAACAAAAGAGAGATCTACGAATAATGAACAAAAATTTGAGGCAAGAATCGCTCGATTGGAAAAAAATCTGGAATCGCTTTTGGACGTTTGTCAGAACTTAATTAGACAGCAGCAGGTGAGGAAAAATAATAATAATCTTTGTCTTGACGAGGATACGCGAGAACTTGTCAAACAGATGGTGACCGAAGAATTGGAAAAGCTCGGTTTGTTTAATGTCTGTCGTCAGGTGAGCTGTGATTAGGCAGTGTTGGACATTCTTGAATCTGCACAGTATAGTTTTTGTTGTTTGCGATCGGATTAGATCATTTAGAGCGGTTGACCGAAAATCAATTCTGTGTTCTTACAAGTTTGGACATTTCCACACCATCACATTACAGGCATGGCGGCAAAGCACGCCCACGACGCCGTCACCACCGTCAACTAGCCCACCCCATCGTCGTTTTGATACCGAAACCGAGTTTCTCTCTCAATGGCCCCCAGCTCAACAACCAGTACTTGATTCGCCCGAGGTTTCCACACGTCGCCGACTACGTAGATTGCCTTCCGCCAATGTCACTCATAATTCAAAACCCTCCAAGACGATGTCTATGCTATTACTGGATATTGCACCCGGAGAAAGTCGTGGACCCAGCATGATTCCATTTACGGACGACATAGATGAGGCGAGTGGACCTTATGGCTCAGAGAAAATTACGATCAGTACAAGCAGTAGTCAGAGTGGCGTTGATAGTCGAGGTGGATGCAGATCAGACAAAATATTCCCGGCTCCTCCGATGTTGAATGAATCTAAGAACACTGCAATCCAAAGCCAGCGTGATTTTGCCACACAATCTCCGGAGAGCTCCTCTGACGACTCTTATCCAACTTCTCTTCGAGCGCCTTGTCTCCATTCCTCACTTAAAGGCAAACCCCAGGAGAACAACTTGGAGTGCCAGGCATATACCTCATCTCATCTTGAGGCTCTCCGTCTTCGTCGTGAGGCGGGAAAAGTTCGCGCCTACTCTTTCAATGATTCTATATCTAATGCGCCGGAACATCTGAATCATATTGATAAGAGATCTGCGCCCAGGGCTGAAAGAAAACTGGCTACAATTTCATCCCCAGTTCAGAAAACTCAATGTTTTGATGTTCTGCAGACTACTGGCAAAAACCACGACGTGACTGAGAGTGCTGAGACTTTTGTCCAAGTCATCTCTCCAGCCTCAGGTGAAAACAACGACGGACTCTTCATGCCCATTTTGTCTCTTGCAAATGGAAGTAACAGTGATACGAAGGAGAATATTCCAACGATACCCAGAAAAGATTCAACTACTTCTCATGGTTCTACGAAGAGTGGGAAATCTGCCGGAAATCATTTGGCAGGCAAACTCTCTACAGGTGACTCTAAAATGAGCAAGAACTCCCTATCGTCACTAAGGAAAAATGCGAACACTCTCGCTCAAGAACATGCTAGAAGCAACATGTCAGACAAGGATGATGCATCATCCACTGCCAGTAACGCTCTTACCGTGAAAAGCAACAACACTGTGAAGTCATCTGAAATGAAACCTGCTCAAGAAATTTCCACCGATGTTAAGAACAAACAAACCATGAAGGAATACATAATGAATGACCTTCTGAATATTGATTCCCGGCACCAAGATGGATCTGCAACAGAAGATATTGACGCCAACATGGAAGAATTTTTACGCATCCCCTTTAAACTCGAGAAACTTATGGTATTCAGTTTAGCTGTGTGTGTTGATTCATTTCTCTATGTTTGGACGATGCTTCCACTGAAGGTTATGTGGGGGGTCGTGTGCTTAGTGTGCACAGTCTTACGGCCTGGGAGGGGAATAAAAGGTATCATGTTTCACCGACGGTACGCTCAATTAATCGCCATGAACCAGGCATCTGTTTTATTTATCTCTCGTATATGTGCCTTACTTTCATGTTTCGCCCGTTGCACACTAGACACCTTTATGCATTGCTGCAGTGTTTGCTTGTTTGGTTCGTCTTTTACCATGTTCTGCGCCCGATATCAATTGGAAAATTATATCACTGGATCAGAGGACAAGCCATGCTCAAGCTGTATGTCTTGATTGCTATAGTTGAAGTCTTTGATCGTCTTCTTTGCTCCTTTGGGCAAGATGCTTGGGACTCGTTGTATTGGAACACTACTCGCCGGCCGAAGCATCCTCGTATGCTGGTCTCGATGATAGTGGTTGGTGTCTATGTCACCGTCCACAGCCTCTTTTTGTTCGTTCATGTTGCAACCTTGAGCGTCGCAGTGAATTCTGCTGACAACGCTCTTTTAACTCTTCTCATCAGTGGGAACTTCGCCGGTCAGTGTCAGTTTGGTTTCATTTAAGGCTATCGTTACTGTTTATGTGCATACACTAATGAGCTTCATGCTGCCAACTTAGAGATCAAGAGCACGGTGTTCAAAAAGTACAACAAACAAAATTTATTCAAAATAACTACGTCAGACATCTGCGAACGGTTCAAACTAGCACTTTTCCTATCCCTCATTCTTCTCCTTAACTGCTTTCAAGGAGAAATGAGCAAGTCGATGGTCATCGACTACTATACAATGTGCCTTATTGTGATGGTCGCGGAGTTCATTAGTGATTGGATAAAGCATTCTTTCATCACAAAATTCAACCATATTCCGAGCACGGCCTACTTTGATTACGCCTTAATTCTCTCGGGGGACGTTACTGGCATTGGTCACGAAGGGCTAAACCTGGACTATACTCATGCTGCTGTCAAAAGACTCGGACTTGCTCAGATACCCCTTGTATGTGTCACAGCTCGCTATTTGCACGAAGCCATCCGATTCGCAATTGCTTTTAAAGGAAACGGAGATGTAGACCATCCAGTTAACGCCCTTTCTGAGTTTCTTACGGATGGGAACGTCTGGAAATTATATTCCTGCCTCATCGTTTTTATGATAGCGTTGGTGGCACTGAAAATATTGCTGGGGGTGTGCATTCGTTTCATCGCCAGACATAATCTGGGTGGAGATGTCATAGAAATGCTCGAGAGAAAAAAAACATCATCCAAAGCGACTCCAAAAACCGATATTTCATCGGGTCGGGTGGATAAAAGCGGGGAGAAAAAGAAGCAGTAGTCACGATAACACGATAGTAATTTTATCACTTAGCGCTGGTATCTTCGATTCTTCGTCCAAATTTATCAAGCTTCAGCCAGGTTGTCTTACGCTTTGGCAGCAGATCTCTTAAACTAAGGCTTTTGTCCCTGCCATCAAAACGGTCGCCCCAGTTAGGTATGTCAACACCTGCCCGAAAGTATTCACTGTAGGTTTCATGTTTAGATTCAGATTCAACAGGATCGTTTCCCGGCCCTAAATCATCACCATCCAAGTCTGAGACCGCCTCATAAGAATCAGGTGACAAAGTTTCATCATCAGCATTAACGTGAGCAGTTTCAGTTTTGGGCTCAGCAAGAGACTCCGACGTGTCAAGGTTCACTTTCTTTGAAGGCGCGGTATCTGCTCTATCATCATGGTCCTCAACACGGGCACTTTCAAATACATCATCAACTGCCTTTTCAAAGTCACTTTGCGTCACTAAACAGTCATTTATGGTGTTCCGAACACCAGTTACTTCGTTTGAAACATCTGCGACATGTCCTGCAAAGTCAGTCACAGCTCTTTCTAACGCCCGCGAAGCAGCAGCGCGAGCAACTCCTGCGAGTGAAGCACCAGACATCCCGTCGCATTCAATAGCAATCAAGTCCACCAGTTCCTCATACGTCGGCAGTTCGCTATGATCCATTTGTTGCATTTGTCGCCAGGAAGCACTACCAACAGGAGCATCCCGCACTAAAACTCTACCACTTTTCATCATACTGCTCGTATGAACCCTTAAAATACTCGCTCGCTGCTCTACAGTCTAGTATGTGTATTAACACATAAATGGGACGCGAACGTAAATAGAATGAAACTCAGCCTTCACACTACGACAATTACTTACATTGGGTTTTGGCACCTCGATCTTTACCTCAAATCTGCCCGGACGCATTAATGCAGGGTCAATTAATGACGGCTTATTGGTTAAACCGATCAAGAGAGTGGGTACACTTAGTGGATCAACTCCTACATTGTTGCAGAATGATGGTGGTCAGAAAAATGATTTACGAGACGCAATTCTGCGTAAGCAAAATTACGCACCATCCATCTTTGCAAGCAGTTGGTTAACAACAGAATCGCGCGCAACTCCCGCATCACCCTAACCGAGCACATTGAAAGACCCGGATTTTTTTAGCCATGCAAGAAGAAACAGCAAGAAGAAACATCATACGAAGCCTTAGTCACCTGGTCTCCTTTACCTCCAGAACCACCTCTTGCGCGAGCTATGGCATCAAACTCATCCAACACTATGACATGCAATGCTGTTTTTGATAATGGTTCTCCATAGTTTTTTTTGAATTCGAAGTACAGCTCAGGCGGATTGTCTAAGATTTCTCGAAGATTTTTTTCGCTAGAACCAACAAATTTATCCATTATCTCCGGTCCAGAGACAATAGTGATCGGGCGTGCAGGTGACAGTATTGATCCAAGCTTTCTTGCCAAGAGAGTCTTTCCGCATCCTGTTACGAGTAAAGAGAATTTGTGTGAAATAAAAAGGTGCAAGAAGTCTAGTATGAAGGATGTGACAACTCACGCACCAGGGCTTCCATACAACAGTACCCCCCTAACAGGCTGTATTCCAAGTTCGCGTAGCAAAGAAGGAGGTGCAGCAAGTGGGATCCACACACGGCGCTGTATTTGAGATAACACATCGTCTAGACCTCCAATCCCAAGAGTTGTACCTTGGAACGCCGACCCAGACCCTGCTCGCGCCACGAGTTCAGACGCCTTGGCGGATGCAACATCTAGATTGAACGATGATGCAGTTTCTGATGGTGGTGATTTACCCGTTGTCTTAACATCAGTGTTGATCGACTTTTGAAAATTGGATTTTGGTGGCGCAGACATTGATGAATTCATCGTATCCTGGAGTTGTTGTTTATCCTTAGCGAGCCTAAATGGGTCCAGCTCAATCTCTCCTTCCATCAAATTAGATAAAAATGGATTAGCTCTCCCATCATGTGTTGCCATTCGTGCCGAAAGTGCCGACCTTGGACGATTATTGTCTTCCACCTGCTGTTTTTCCCATTCAAGACGCTCGTTGGCGAGGTCAATTCTGTTCTCTCCGGCATAACTTGTCGGGGTGTATCCCTTGCCAGCCTTGATTGTGCTGCAACACGAGCTTACTTCATCCGATGACATTGGTCCCATCGGTTCCACGACGGATGATGCCGTCCTATCCACAATCGAAGGCTGTTGATCTGCTGGAACGTGCTCCGTAGGGGGAATAAGAGGAGGTGGATCCATCGGCATACCTGAACGTTTCACCATGCGCATTGCCTGCCTCGCTTGCTCTGGGTCCATTGCTAGCCGTTGTATTTGGTGTAAAATGTTATACGCTCTCCTTCTCTAACAAATATTTGGGATGTCAGAAGAATTGAAATTGGCTAACACATCTAAAAGCAACGAAGAATATCTGGAGGTAACGAAGTTCACATAGTCATACATCAAGAGGACTCACGGTCGCTAAAGAACCCGAAATAATCCATTTGTCAAGTACCCCCTCTAAGTTTTCGATAAGCCCCTTAATGTATTTTGAGTTTTGTTGTAGTTGTCTTGCTTCCTGAATCGATGAATGGATAGATATAAATATGATTATACATGGAAGAGAGCAGGGCGACTACTAGAAGCATTCTTTCTAGAAAAGAAACAAAATCGAACTCACCTTAGTCACCTCTTCGTTTTCGCATTTTGCCGTCTGTTTGCCTATCAGCGAATCAACAGCACCATCAAAATTTCTACCACCAGCATCGCCTCCACGAAGCGGCTGTTGCGCCCACAAACTTGCCGATGGTAGTCGGCGACGAATTCTTTTAGAATATGTCCTCGAAGGAAAGATTCCACGCGGATGATTATACGCCCCAGAAAGATAATGCAGTCTCTCATGATGGTGTGAAAAAGTGGCGAGAGATAGGAATGCTCTCGTGTTGAATGCAATGGGCAAAGTGGTGTATGAAGTCGATCTCGGCCGGTCGTTTAGAATGGCTGGTGCAAATGGAAGATTCCAAACTACGCACGGGATAATAGAATAGGAGGATAGTTTCATGGTGATCGCGTGACAACCGTCTCCCTTTGCTTCTTCGGTGATCAACGCAGGATTCTGGAGGACATGGGAGGGAATGGAGCTCTATCTACTGACTGTCGTAGGCTGGTTGTAGGGTATAGAAGATTTTAGCTGCTTTAGGGTTAGTACGTCCATACCATACAAGGGCATCTCTAGAGCAGGTCTATTGTAATGGCGTAGCGAGCTGTGGGTGTACGTTCTGTCCTTCGTCCAAGGTACCCGCAGCTCCTACGACATAAAGAAAAAAGGTGCTCACATCTACCCAACTCTGCACAAAGTTTGTCTGGGCCAGCAGACCACCCCTCTTCCACCTATGGTATGGTACCCCCTGATTGGAGCTCGGCCTACCCCAGACCATTATTTCAACCAAACAAAAAAGGCCGTATTAAAACAGAGAACATGAGCTTTGAATCTATTTTTGAACGGACGTATAACAGAATGATTTCCTTGCGCCGAATAATTTTGAAATGTAAGCTTAATTAAATGAGTCGATTGTTTACTCAGTGCAACGTGTTTTACATGCAGGGTTCGCATCATACGCTTGTTTTGCATTGTTTTTTGTCTCGTTGTTTTGCATAAAACAGTTTTTCATATCAAAATAATCACAATTCTCACACTCTGATCTATTGCCCATTTTTTTGTATTCAATAATGCATAAATTTTATTCCTGTTATCTGCGTATTAAGAAATACCCTAACACCACCAATCTACAAATACATCATTCAATAGACGTTGAATGTGTAATGGCAATTTACATATATTAAGGAATTTTCTCATTTATATTTTTTAGTCTTTCTCAGAAAAACATACAAGTATATGATATTCATATATACATTTCAGATGTAAATAAAATGTAATGATATGTATGTATTAATGTATATTTATGTAATTTTGGCCGAGCTTGTAGAAAAGGGTACCATAGGTGGAAGAGGGTTGGCGCATCACGACGGTCGATTATGCATTAATTTACATCGAAAATTGTTTGTATTAGCGCATCTATGTGGTAAGTTTAAGAGGGTCAATGGAACTTGAACGTAGATTCTGCATTACATTTTACGTCAAATTTTATTTGCGATGAGCTGGGCACAGGCAGCTGACTCTGCGCATTGGCCATCGAGCTGCGGCGAATACAATAGACTGGCTCTTTAATTTTAATGTGGTTTATGCTTGGCCACATTTGTATCTATTTGTGTCATGTGCACCTGATAACTATACATCCATGTTTTGTGCATTCGCAAAATAGACCATCACCATGGTTGTAACCCAATTTCAGCAGAACTTGCAGTTTAACTTCAAAAATATTTGCCCTTCACAAAAATGCAAACCACGGACACATTCCCAGGATCAGGCACACTCGTAAACACTTGTTGTGCTGCGATAGTCCTCTCCCTTCCAAGAAATTGTCCCTCAACCACCCTGGGACACCACAGCCAAATTGGAGTCATAGAACCAGGCAATGTCATCATTTCTTGCTCTCCTATTCTACACCCAGCTGTTCCTTCCCCACAATTGATAGGGCAGTGGGGATTTAATGTAAGACTGCAAAAAACAGGTGAGACATCACTTATACCCATTTCACCTATTCTTTGTTTTTTTAATCTAATGACAATTCATTTCACAATTCAAAACATATTCAAACAGGGGGAATAGATCCCTCCCACTCCCCTCCATCATGGATGCTGAGGAAATACCAGGCCAACACCAAACTCCGAAGTCTTCTGGGTTCCAGGGGATGGGGCCCAAACATTCCAAAACTAGCATGCTTGGTTTTTGACCTCTTCAACTTCTGACAGTTCAGGAAGAGAAGAAGGGCCACATTTGACCCTGCCACTGCTGATCTCTCCCTCCTTCCACATCCATTGAAGGTGAGAGGAAGGGAGAGTTTTTACAGGTAATGGAGGGAAGTTTATTGTTTTTTAGTTTACAGAAAATGTGCAGAAAAGTCTCACCTTTGTTCATGATATCTTTCTTGATTCAGCTGGATACCTGCAACAAGCAACAAGAAAAATGAGGTAAAGCAAGGCAAGTTGGGAAAAGGGAAATGAACAATGAGCCCTATCACCAATAAATGCAGGGGTTAAAGCAAGACTGCAAAAAACAGGTGAGACATCACTTATACCCAATTTTAACCTAATTTTTGTTTTTTATCTCACAAAAATTTATTGCACAATTCAAAACTTATTCAATCAGGGGGGAATAGATCCCTTCCATCATTGTCATGGATGTCGAAGACATGCCACACCAACACCAGACTCCGAAGTCTTCTGGGTTCCAGGGGACGCGGCCCAAACATCCCCAAACTAGCATGCTTGGTTATTGACATCTCCAACTTCTGACAGTTCAGGAAGAGAAGCAGGGCCACATTTGACCCTTCCACTGCCAATCTCTCCCTCCTTCCACATCCATTGAAGGTGAGAGGAAGGGGGAGTTTTGCAGGTTATAGAGGTGAGTCTATTATTTTTTAGTTTACAGAAAATATGCAGAAAAGTCTCACCTTTGTTCATGCTATTGTTCTTGATTCAGCTGGATACCTGCAACAATCAACCGAAAAAGAGAGGTACACCAAGACAACTTGGGAAAAAGGACAACAAGCCATGAACAGTGTTTGTAAAAGGCACTGCTCAGACATTGAAAGCTATCATTTATAAATTTTGAAAAAACTACAAGAGAAATAGCTTGACCTAAGCCGTTTGTGCAAATTCTTATTTTGTAGGGACAGCTGAAGCTCATGGTGAAATGATTTTTATATTTTATGAGTAATTTAGTTGTAGAAAAAGCAACAATGAAGCAATATGCTTCATTGTGTAATAATGAAACTGTGTAGACTTCTGCACAGATCTGGTGTGTTTGTTTTCCTGACACAACAAGATCTGCTTATGTTTCTATCTGTTATGGTATGATCTTTATGGATATGAATCCTTTCTCAGAATTTTAAATGAGGAGGGTCATCAATTCTTGCTATTTTCAAGTTCTATTACATTTAGGAGATGTCTTGCATCTCCTGAAAAATTTAAGGTATCTTAAAGGCTACCTTAGAATACTACTACAGAGTAGATTATTGGCCTATGCCACTCATCCTTATGATTGGAGAAATAGCATGGCTTGCAGAAAAGTAAAACCTCAGTGAGGAAAAAATCAGATAACAAGCTCAACTTGAAGAAACACTTATGGTTAAGGATGAAATTTGCAAGCTGCCAGTGACTTGTAGTACTTGCAATAAGTTTATGCAGTATTGTTAAGTGTAAGTGCTTGTGAATAGGGAGATTCATGATGGTCATTGTTGCCAAAATTTGAGTACTCTCCTGAGTCAAGATACATGACTTACTTCCATGTGAAACCTGTTGTTTTATTGTATATAAGTTGTAATAGTCAAAGTATCATTTCCAAAAAGACTTTTTTGTGCAGGGTAAAAGACCTTTGTTTACTGTATCATTGCTGTCACGAACCATGTGACCATAACTCTTTAAGAGGATGTATTAAGGTCAGTTTGGTATTGCCTGGTAACTCCTATTGGTTTTGTATGTGTGTGCAAGAGTGGAATGCCAAACAACAGTTCCATTTTTTGATTGCAACACTACATTTAGGCAGTAGGCACTGCATAAAAGGTTTTGAGTGAATGGCATATTGGTCTTTGTTAGGAACACAAAATGCCACTAGAAGCTGCTGACAAGACCATTATTTGTTC
>JALLPD010002084.1:0-10791 GCA_036940065.1 Cyclotella cf. meneghiniana | reverse complement strand
TGTCTCGACCATGTCTCGACCATGTCTTGACCATGTCTTGACCATGTCTTGACCAATTTTTGATGTGACGTCATTGCTTTCTCACCAGACAATACATATTTTGGGTCAAGACATGATCAAGACATTGTCAGGATATGGTCAAGACATGGTCAAGACATTTGGAGAGGTGTACACACATCCATATTAAATATTCAAAATAATGATCTGTTCACTACTACAAATATAAAGATCCAATTCTTCAAATCTCTGAAAGATGCTGTAGGTTGTCTGAAACTACATTGCACCTCTTTATGATTGTGCCAAGGATTGGGTAGAAGAGGCACTCATCTCTACAGGTTATTGGTGCATTTGTAACTAAAGCAACTCAACCAGAAGTTTTTAACATCCTAGACATGTCCATCGAAATAATCTAAATAATCATTTGATCACTTTTACATTAAACTACAAAAATATGTTCAAAAATTTCCACCTCACATCTATGCCTGCTGTTATCTTAAAAATGTCTATATATAGAACAATCTACATGAGTAGTCATAAGACAGCCTGAAAAGTCACAGAACCCGTTCTCCTTCAATCAAGTCATTCACTTTCAATAGCAAGACATACGTGGAGTAAGTATGAACACCAGAACACAAAGTGTCAAAACACTCCATTTGTATAAGGTGAGTCCACAAGTGTTATTACGGGGAACAAGAAGTGATTAAGATTAATGTACCATACCAACATCAAAGACTACATGTCAACATGAAATAGAGATACTCAGCTTGGTAAGCATTCAACCTATTGCTGCACAATCAAGAGATCACCAAGTGATGCCACATAAGATTTGGAATGCTTCATTGTTTGTGAATGATATTCCATATTGTTCTTACACAGGACAGCCTCATATGGAAAACATGAAGTTAGTTTATACCATCAAGACTCAAGCCCCACCATGTGTTTATCTAAGGTCAGTAAGCTTAAGACACAGTGTGTCAAAATGTTGAATTTAAGGATTTAAAGACTGCATAAGCTGTAAAAGTTTACACAACATACTTCATAACACAAAAAATTGTAAAGAATATGTAATTTGGTACATATACATACCTGTCAATGGTACAAGTAAATGTTACTTAATACAGTATCAAACATGTGACTACCAAAAAACCTATTGTTTGTATCTGTAGAGAGTAACTATATGTTCTCACCTTTACTAAGAGTGTGAGACCCTGGTTTTCTTTGAAAGGAGTAATAATGCTTACCTTCAGAATGTTCTTGATAGCCCTGAATGGTGATTTTGGATTTTTGCACTGTCAAAATTCTACTTTATGATCCACAGATCACATGTGACCATTCCCTCATCACATGTACACGATATATTTCTTGCATTGCCATTAATGTATACCATGCTCTATGGCACACATGCATCATTTATTGTAGGGGACTACTCTAATAAGATTCACATAATCCAAAAGTTAAGCAATCAGAGATGAGTGGGCTGTCTAATTTCTGAATGACAACCAAATGTTTTATATGACCAAAAGGTATTTTTTTTTTGTTTTTGACAGTAGTGTAAATCTGTAACATGATCTTCAGAATTAATAAGCCCTGCTAGCACAGTACTTACTTTTCATAGCAATCTTTCAATTTCAAGCTATCAAAATGTGTTGCTGCTTCAGCCAATTAGTAAAAAGGTGAATAACAATCAGCATTTTGATGTGGACCATCAATCTAACTATTGCATAAATGAATTATACAAAACCAAACTTACTACCTCCCGATATCATAGCAATTATTGCAATTATATTATTAATAACCATTATTCAGTTCTGTATGTAATAAAAAATGCATCTGATTAGACTGCCTACATCCCCATAGAATACCCCACTTGATGGTCAAAAACAGTACTCCAACTGAGGAGGGAAAAAGTCATGCACTGGTCAGAGTAGAATTTATCTTGGTGATCAGATGTCCACAGTTCAAACATCAAAACCTCATTTGTAGTGAATACTAAAACACTCAAGTTTTTTATAACAAAGTAACTTAAAGTTTGGATTTTTCACCATTGTCAACAAAATGATATCTTTTTGCTCATAAGATATGACATATGTAGATATACTGATGGAGTCTATTCCTTTTTGTTAAAAACATATTGCACACAGCAAGGTGATATGTTACAATATAGAAATTGAATACAAAAGCTTGAGAAAGCTTCACAATGCTAAATATATAATCCTGATATTATACATACAGCAAAGTACCATACAATCATGTGTACAATCTTTGTAAGACAGTGACAAAAGAAAAGTTGCAATGACCAGGAGGCGCTTAATTTAGGAGACCATTTCTTTGTTACTGTTATGTCTGCAATTGCAATGCTGGTGAATCATACAAAACCTTCACTTGGTCAAAAACATCTTTGTGATTTGATCATGTGTCATATTTATTGGGCTGAAAATGTACTGATGAATTCATGTGACAGTTCTACTAATTAGTGCTGACATACCCTTGCAGCTGTGTATGATTTGCAAATGTTTGATTGGTATTTGCAAAGGTGCCTGCAAAGTACCAAGACCTTTTGGAATGGTGTTAAGAACTCTGTCGGCATTTGCTGGTGATGACTTTCTGGGTGGTGTTTTTTCCATTAGTCAGCATTGGTGGTTCCTAATCCCAGTAAAAAGGGAAATGTTTATAAATGACACCCTGGTCTTGTAACCAATGAAATTGCATGTCCATGACTTTTGTGCATTATGACTGAACATTACTGTTGATAATGCTTTTAGCAGTAGAATTGTCAGTCTGGACAGGCCTCATTTGCAATAATGTATATCCATCCATTGGGTGTGGCTTTGTCATGTAGGTTGTATTCAAGTACATTTTCTTTCAAAATGTTGTGAAGCCTGATTTTGGCAAATGTGGACCTATTCAAGTGTTAGAAATTGGCGAGGTTGATGATCATGAATTCAACAGCCCAGGGTAGAATTGACACTGTTAAGAAATATTTTAGAGTAGTGACCATGTTTGTGTTGACATCATCTGGGTATTTGATGACAATGCCTCCCATAGTTGCCCAAGTGTGATTGGGCTCTTTCTCTCAGAGTGTACAGTGCAGACAAAACATATATAAGTGATGTCTTTCCATAGGTTCTTGGGGATATCCTATTTGTGGATGAACTCAATGGTTATTGTGCCTTTCATATACAGCCTCCTACTCCCTGGGAAAGATGACCGAATTTCTTGGTCACAGAGATGTTCCATATGTCTTTGAATTTGCAGTAGTGCAAGAGTTGGTGGTACTTGAGAGCCTGGAAAATTTCAAATTAAATGACTGTGTGAGAAGTTTTGCATGGTCTTGTGAGGAGGTGGCTGGCAATGCTATCATTAGTGGAAATGGGTCATGTATATTGGCATTGGGTGACATATACAGCAATGCTGTGATTGGTGGGTGATGTTGTGGGAGTTCAAGGTGCTGAGGGCACTGCTGGGGCAAGAGGGGATTTGAGAATCAACAGTATGAGTGTGGTGTGTGTCAGAGGCATGTTGGCCTGTGAGTTGTATGTTTAGAATTACATTGTGTCATGGAACTCCACTATTGGAGAGTATGTAGCATTTGTTGCCCCAGGCAATGATGATTTTAGTGGTGGTTTTGAGGTGTCATGGAGTTTGACAATGGTATCCTGTGCTTTTGTCCTTTGATGTTGTGTATGCCTTTATGGGTATGCATGAGGTCATTGAGGGTTTTAGCTATGGCACCTGCTGGGGTGACAGCTGGCTGCATGATATATATTTTTGGAAGAAAATGGTGTCAGAGAGGAAAGAAGTGCAGGTAGCCATGACAAAAATTATGTGCATGCAATAGTATTCAGAGGAGGTGCCACTCATAGAATCTTCTCCATAAAAGCAACAGCAATCAGGTTTAACATTGAATTGCACTGCACACCCAAGAAGAGCAAGTGACATTCAGTTGTAATGAAAGGACTGTGATGGCAGGCATATGCAGATATCTTTGGGGAAATGTTGGATTGTGGAGGCGATTCCTTGTTACGATGGTTTGCAGAATGAGTGCATTCCTTTCATGATTGAAAATGAGTCTTGACATAAAGAGTATTGAGATGAGATGTCCCTTGAAAGTCTGGATGGCCTGTTTGGCATTGGTGCAATTGTGGACACTGGGTGGTATGAGTACAAAGTGCATCCATTATCACATATGGCTGATTTGAGTTTGCAAATAGCTTTGTTGTTGAGTACATGCCAGTTCACTTGGAAAACCTGGGAATTCTTCCATCACCCATGAATGTTTTGGTAGGCATTGACATGATCTGTAGTTTGCGGGATTTCAGGAATTTGGTGTCAATGTAATTGCCATCATGTTGAAGAGCCACCATGAGTTACTTATGTCCTTGTCAAGAAGTGATATGGAAACAACCAGTTTGGACAGTATACATAGGTTTTTTGGCTGTGTTGAAGACGTGTAGGTAAACAATGTGGTGTTAATGTCCAGTGGTACAAGGGTTACATTGTAGACTTTGGGTTTGGTGGATCAGGTGCTGTGTTTGAATTGTTTCATGTGACCTTATTGATTTTAGTCAGGTTCAGGAAAGTGTTTGTTGACAGTGGTAGGAACAAATTGCAGCTAGCAGTGTGGATTTTGCTGGAAATCTTAGGGCTGCTTTGAGGTAGCATACCATGTGTTTGGTTAAAGAGAGGTTGTAGACATTGTGGATGCAATGAGTATCATAGCCATAACAAGGTAAGGGGAAAAGGCTGATAGTATTAAGTTTTGTATTTAAATACAAAATTCACATTTACACTTAAAAATGTGTGAACTTAGTTTGTTGAATTATATCATAATTTACTTTCTTACTCTCTACCTAGGAGAGGTGTGCAACTGTGGTGTGACCACCATGGGTGAGATGTGTGCAAGGGTGTGTGATGCACATGGGTGTGCTTTTGGTTTGTGCTTAAGTTGTAGATACCAAACCATATGATATCTTTAAAATCTTGCAACAATTGCCGGTTTTGGCTGTCAGCAATTCACCACATAGGTGCTAGATGGTATGATAGTTACATCAAGGCTTGAATTGATTCATGTGTGACATTTGAAAGATTTGGCATGATTATAATATATAAGGATTAAATGTTGCTAAAGGCTTTATTTCTGCAAAAGGATTGAATTACAAAATCTCATCTTTTCACAGAATTTATGACAAACCGCTATGATTTTGCATAAAAGGATGATTTGTTGTATCGGCTGTAGAATCTTCACTTATTCCTAAATAGATAGGCTTAATTTCTGCAAAAGGATTAAACAAGAAAATCTCAGCCTTTTGTGGAGTTTAAGCCAAATGGCTTATATTCTGCAGAATATTTAAATTCTGCAAAAGGCTGAAATTTTCTATTTTCAGCCTTATGCAGAATTTAGATGTTTCATATTGGAATCAGTATGATTTCTACAGTGGAAGCAAAAATCTATCCTGATGATGTCCTCAACATAAGGAAATTTGGTTTAAGCAAGTGTCACCATTGAGCCAAGCAGTCAATGCAAGAAGTGCATGTCTGCACTTCCATCATCAATACCACGTCACCACATGATGACATCAAACTTCAGGAGTGATTTTTGTGACATTTGTTCCTAATAATATTATGCAGGATACAGCAAGAGAAGTGTACATGTTTAGTATGATTTTATAGGGTTATGATTTTATTCAATTGTAAAAAATAACTGTATATGCTTTAATAATGAAAAGTTTGTTGTTTAAGCTCATTTCCTTTACCTTCTAAGTGCAGCAGGAATGGTTTAGTGGCCTTGCATCCCATAGCCCATTTTAATTGTGGCGCCCCTGGGGTATGGCAAATTTTGTGCTTGTGATTTTGATGTTAGTGTAGTCATGCAGTGTTGCTGTTGTTGCTGGCATGGAAATAGTAATGTAGCTATTGTTCATGAAGGATCCAACACTGAGTAACGAGTTGTTTGATAATTCTGGGAAGATGTACATGCATCATTTATCTGGGTGAAGCTAAAGCATTAGTAGCAATGTTGTTGCAGAGGTGTTGCTGACTTTCCCAAAAGTGACTGCAACTTCTTTGGAAGATGGCAAAATGATGGGCAGGTCGTTACAATTGAGGAGGAAAATTGTGATTAATTGAGAGGTGTGGTGTTACTTGAGTGGTGCTGATATTTTTGAATGTATTTGTTGAGGCAAGTTTGTGGGTCATGGTTGATAGAAATTGATATGGTGTGTACTTGGTGACAGTGTAGTTGAGAAAAGCAGTTGGAATTATGTCAACGAGGAAACCTTGAGTTATTTATTGAAGTCAACTATCTTGGTGACCAAACTTCATGGACTGCCATCTCCATGTGATTGATTGGTTCCATCACTGATTTCCAGTTGGAAGGGCACATGCAGCATTGGCAGATAATTTCCAACATTTTCTGGGTGGGATATTGGGGTGTCGCTATTTGCAGTGGGGGCTTTGTAATTTGTTGAGAAGTTTCTGAAAAGTAGCAAGTGTCTTGGTTTGAAGCTTGATGAGGTAGTTCAAATTGTTGTTATTCTGACTGATAAGTGTATTTACTAGTTTGGCAGTATTGTAAGAACAAGATTGATGGTGTGTGTTATCAGCAAAAGGGGTAGTAGTCTTAATTTTGTTAGAAATTCTGTAACCAACTGATTGCACTGCTTGTCTGTGAGTAGTTGCTTTGGAAAACTCCTTAACAATAAAAGGGCAAAATTTGGTGAAGGTTTGGTCAGCTTTTTGCTTGGTCCCCCATTTGCAAATATCTGCATTGAATGTGCCTAAGCATTTGACTGCAGCCTTGATGAGGTCAAGATAATGTAGTGGGTTAGGAAGAAGGCTGAACTTCTTGAGTCACTGTTCAACTTTGTAGTCACATTTAAATTTGGTAATTGGATTCTCAGTGGGTTTCCAGACTGAGTCCAGAGCATCAATGGATTCTTGAATGTCAATATCATTGAGGGTCGCACCATTGGTTTGGAGGTGAGTTGAGGGTTTTACTGGGGTACAATTTGTGAATCCAGTAAGTTTGCTGTGAAGACCTGTAAGCCATTTGCGATCAATTGCTTGGATGATCTTGGATTCCAGATTGGAGGCAACCTTGATGTGTTCTGTATTTAATGATAATTTTTTGTGTTCTTCAATCTGGCATGGTCAGTCAACTTCATTGGTGCTGATGCTGGTTGGGAAGCTGGGATTTTTAGGAGAAATGAAGGAAGCCACACCAGCCAAGAAAAGTGGTGTTGATGCTATTGACAAGGATCATGCAAATGTGTTTGTGTCTCCACTGCCATTTTATAGTTGGATTGGTATCAAATTGCTCTGAGTTTATGAGTGGGTTGGTTCCTATCTTTGTTGGATTGCTGTCTTGGTGCTTTTGAAGTTCTTGAAGAGCTCTTTGGTGTCTTGTTTTATGACCAGTGTTGTAACAGATTGGTAACTAACGTTTGCAAATAAAAGAAGTAATCACTACTGCTAGACAAGGAAAGTTGCAATTAACAGGTGGTGATTAATATTTTATGTGACCATTTGGTTTTTGTATGCTGGTAAAACATGCAAATTCTTTGCATGATTGAAAACATCTTTGTGGTTTCATCATTTGTGTGTCATGTGTATTGTGCCAAATATGTACTGATGTTTTCATATGAAAGTTGAACTAATTAGTGCTAATAATCATATGTATTGTCAAATATCTCTCCATGGAAGTTTGCTTTCATTTTCTGGACTACCTCATGGAACACATAATTGGAAATGATCAAAAAAGGGGGGGTGATCATGAGAGGGCAAATATCCTGGTGAGATATCTTAGCCAAATATCCTCCACAACAAAATGGATAACAACCACAACCACATGAAAAAATGCTAGACCCCATTTGCCGTAGCTCTTTAGATATAGTGCCTTTGAACCCTTGACATTTTGAGAATCACAGCTATTTACTAATCTCATTAGTTTAGATGTGGTATTTTGCATCACAAGCAAAACATTGTCAATCTTGTTACTGATTATTTATCCGAAATTAATCTTTCTCGGCATCTAAAAACCTCATTTAAGTTTGTGTGTGTCAAAAGGGAACTAACAATCAGAAAATTTCAGCAAGGACATCAATACTGGTTGATGAGATTTGTATTTGTATTTTCCAGTATTGAAAGTAGAAACCTTTGAGTACTTGTGATGTTTTCCACAGCATAATTTCCCGCCGTCCAAAGAAGATAATGGAGGTAAATAAGTATTGCAACAAAATAGTACAACGTGTCCAAACTATCAAGATAAGAGGAATATTCATGATTAGATGGGTCTACAATTCTTCATCAATCTACTTTGCGGCTGTGCCATTATTGGTCTGGTTGCACACATTTTCAACATGACATCCTTTGAGTGAGCAGTTTCACAATAGGACACTTTTGCTATAGTAATAGATATGACAAGTGGACCAACAGTGTTCGGTCTCAAGTCTAAGCTTTCAGAGGTCAGTTGTTTGTTTAAAGATTCAAAGGGATGATGTTATGATAAGATGAAATTCTTTCATTGACTTCACAAAAGAAAAAATTACATGATTTTGCTCTGGTTTATTTGGTGTGCACTAGTACTCTTGTAATGGAAGCTATACCAGTATCTAAATTGCAATGCATGGACAAATTATTTGTGGCTGAATATTACTAAATATTGACAACAATCTTTTTATGCATTCTACATTATGGAAATTAAAATTATGTCACGATGAAGCTTTATTTTGCAAAAATCGTCAACAAAACTTTTGAATGGTGGCCCATGTAAATTCCATAATTCTTAGTGACTGCTTCCCTAGACAGGCTCAAGCAGCATTTTTTTGGTGGAAACAAACAAGAATTCAGATATGGATGCTCAAGGTTCATGGTTCATGGGGTCATTTTGTGGAGGTTGAACTATAAAATATTGAATCTACAGCACATATGATGACCATATTAGGGCTTTTGGAAAACGTCATATGCTAAGTGACAGACAGGCAATATCTGTCCAAATGCAGCATCCTGCCACACATCATCACAAGCACAAATGATGCATCATATTATATAGGAAATCATTTTTGAGAAATTCGGTCATATGCACTGACAAGCTAGCCAGTCTACCAACATAGCTATCACACATGCACAAAAAGTTTACCTGGAGAAGTGTTTAATTTTCTACCATGCCACCACAACAACAAAGGCAACTGATGCATGGCTTCCTCCTGGCCAGCAGGAAATGGTACCTGTATTATTGACCCATATGCTGGCTCCAAAATCAGCCACCTATTTGCTGTCAGAAACAAGGATCCCATTTTATTTTAATGACAGCTTATTCTTACTTTGAATTGTAGTTTGTGTCCTGCATGTTGTATGCATGTTTGATATCGGTACATATGAAGCCTTTTACTGAATCTTGGTTGATTGTTACCTTGTTGAATATGAGACAATATGTATGAGTGTGTTCTAGTCAGGATTAATTGCACATATACTCATAAATGAATCAATTTTTCCAATCTTCAATCATTAAATATGCATATGGTCAGGGCGTATGTGACCTCTACGGTTTTGATATTCATGTGCATGACAAATTTTGTGTGTGTTTTTTGTCAATATCATCCTTTCACTTGAATATTTGCATAAATAATCAATATGAATTTGGTGAGGAAACTGCATCCACTCCCATTCCCTATTTTTGTATCTCAGCATTGTGTCATCAAAAACCCTTGATTTCATACATATAATGAAATATGGACTTGGCAAGACTTTTTGCATTGTAAATTTGTTTAGTTGGCTAACTCTTTTGTATGACACATCATGCCTGGATTTTATTACTAATTACTCCTTTTATCACAAATTACTCCACATTTTTTATTTCATGAACAATTGAATGTGCATTTGGTAAAGGAAAATCACCATGGCAAGTGCTGCTATGAGCAATCATGTGAGTGTATTTTGTGTCACATGATAGTTTATGACTACTTGAATATGCATTCAATCAAACGTGCCAAACTGGTGTCATTTGATTTTTGTCCATAGATGAATATTTTGTGTTGTCCCATTTGTGTATCTATTGTGTTATTTCATGTTCTCGGCCACATTACTGACAGGGGAATAGTGTTTGTAACTTTAGTTGCAGATTTGTCTCTTTACTGCACCTTAGAACACAGTGAGCACTTATAAAGAGTAATGATGCTGCAAGACAGGCAACTCACTAAAAATATCTTCTTTTTAGCAAATAATTGGGTTAGAGTCATTGCTTCAGCCACGGCAAAAGTAGTCAGGTCATCAGTTGTCATCAGTTGGGTCATCCAAGTTATCAGTTAATTTTTTAACTTACGACAAACTGGTCGTCACCGGGTCGTAACTGATGACTCTGTTGGCTGTCACCCGGTTGTAACTGATGACTCTGTTCATTGTCACCGGGTCATAGCTGATGATTCTGGTGGTGGTCACTGGGTCATAAATGACAACTCTGTTGTCGTCCCTGAGTCATAACTGACAACTCTGGGTCACCGGGTTGTCATGAGGTTGTGACATGTAGTCATTTTGTTCCAAAAAGGGTAGTCACCAGGTCGTAACTGACGACTCTGGTGGTCATCACAGGGTTGTAACTGACGACTCTGGTGGTTGCCATTTGGTCGTAACAGACGACTCTGTTAGTTTTCCCTGGGTCATAACTGAAGACCCTAGTGGTTGTCAATGAGTCATAACTGACAACTTTGCCTGTAGTCACTTGGTCGTAGTTTACGACATTTTGACAACTCACTGGTCGTCACTTGGGTCATGAGTTGTCACTTTTGTTGTCCGAGT
>JALLPD010002083.1:1175-20448 GCA_036940065.1 Cyclotella cf. meneghiniana | reverse complement strand
ACACACACACACACACACACACACACACAGGGAGTCAGAACTGGCTGGTGACCCATACTTAACCTTACAGCAGAGCTAACTGAGTAGATACTAAAAATTTTGCAGTATTGATGGTTCATACTCTGCTCAGATTGTTAGAACCAAAAAGGATTATTTTAAACATATAGTGGTTCTTATACAACCCTGTTTACTGTAGGCACTTTAGCTTGTTCACAGTTTTTCCAAATTTTGATTCCCTTCACTCTTATTCTTGCCCTTCAATTTTTTCTGTATCTTTGCAAAATGTTGCATGGATCAAGTAATCAAGGGTGTGTAGTTCTATTACCCAGCTCTACAAATCCAAGACAATTAAACAATGTTATGTTGAACCAATCAGATGGTGTGTTGGACACTTGAGTCTGAAGTGGTATGCCATGTTTCATTCAATAAAGCATAGTTTCTAATCAGTCTGTTAGTAATTGGTGAGTGGATTCTCTAGAATGCCCACAATATCTGCAGAGAGGATTATTGATGTTTGTGAGTTTCCATGGATGATTACCTGCACTATTCACTTGATCAACACAGCACCTAGAGTGCAGCATCTGAAATGGTCTTGGAGAGACAACTCTTAGTTTGATGTTTGAATGTTAGTTAGGTAATTTAGTTTGACAGAGACCTGCTGTTTGATACATGTCATACCAATGTTGGTTCCATTTGTCAGCCAGTTATTTTATGTGAATAGCATTTAAAATTTCATAAAGTTCAACAAGCTTTATCCTGATTTGAAATGCTTGAACACTCACCAGCCCTTTTTGCAACTTGATATGCAAGTCCTTTTTCCACTAATCCAACATTACCTTGGACAAAGTTTAGAACAATTTCTCCCCCAAATTCTGAATTCCATCAAACTTTATTCCAAAGAGTGGATGTCTCTAGTCCAAAATATTGGTATGGTTGATTGGATCTTATTGCCAATGTCTTTACTGTCATGTGCAAATCAGGAGCAATTGAAATGTTTTGTGTGCATACGTACTATGGTTGTCAAGAATATTGTCAAGTGCTGTGTTGATTCCTCCAAGTCCAGCATCAACTGTATTAGATTATCTGCCTGTAGGTTTGGTTATGCCAACAGCGAGGATGTAGGATAAGCATTGTAATTTGTATTGTTGACATACGAACAAGACATGATGCAAGATGAGCCACATCACCACTACTTACATGACATTTGGATAAAACTTTGTTCATGCAGCATCGGTTATACTGTGATTCTCAGTGGCATTGGTACACTTTTTGAGACCAAGGATTTTGGAAAAAATGATATTGTGTCCAAAAATGGTCCACTGTGCAACCTAAGAAGTAGAGTGTAGTGATCAATGTGTGGACAATGCAGAAAAGGGAAAAAACAGGTGGGCAATAACAACTATGTTGCATATATAGATAAATAATATGCTATTATATTGGTTCAGAAAGAAAGAAATGTCATATATACTGCCTGAAATGGGGTAAAAAAACCAGTCACTATTCCAGTCACTAGTTCTGATCATTTGTTGACAACAAAATCATGCAAAAAGTATGGTTCTGATCAAACATTTTCAAAAATATTTCATTGGCATCTTTGTGCAAGCTATATCTGCAAGATACTTGAATTTCATGATATTCTGGGAGATTTTTGGCAATGTTGTCTATGCACCCCCTAATGGTGTCATCTTTTGATTTTTGCCATCTTGGTTGAATTGCATGTGCCAATTTAAAAAGAGAATCATCGTGTGAGTGTCCTTAATATATTCCCACATAATATACCGCAGCAACTTCACAACAATCTTTAAGTGGACTTTGATTGGCTTCAAGGTCTAGTTCAAGCAGTCTCATAGATAACATGAATGATTGTTCTAAGGACTCTGTTTTGAAGTCATTCCAATTTAAGTAGATTGGTTTGTGATACAAGCGGAAATCATGTCGTTGCTGCAAAATCAAAGACACTGTAAATGTAAGCAGCATACTTGTCCGCAAAGACAGCTGTGACAGGCCAAAACAAATATTTATTCATATGTTCATTTTTTACCCGGTTAGGGTTTTGTACTGCATGCTTTGGCTGTTTGCACCAAAACGGCCACTTTTATTTACTGAAGTACACCAGTACTAACATATTTACTGTATTCAGTAGATTTTCTGTGTTCCTATTTCGTATGTAGGTCTGGTATGATTGGTACCTTTAGGTTTTATTTCACGTCACAACTATTCAATGATACATGAATAACCATGAAATCTGCTACAACATGTTGTGGGCAGCAAACTCTGATAATACACAACATTGCATGTTCCGGAAACATCCTATTGTCTCACGAATACATAGATAGAGATGATGTAACATTTTAGGAGTGTGTAATATTCAACATGGTATCAAATACCAGACATGAAGCCATTTTATCAAAGCATTCATATCAATCACAAGGTCATCCTGTTCATAGTGATTAAGAAACTGGTGAATTTATGGTGAGTGACTGTAAAGAGTCACCATCCTTTGTAATTACAACATTGAAGCCAATAGGAATAGAATAGGGGAAGGGGATTGAAATCAACTTATCCTGTATAAAGACACTTCTTCCACATGTCTTCTCATAACATTCATCTTGCAACAAATGAAGTATGGTAGAAATGGTGCCATTACTCCAAGAAAACTGCATATCATACCAAACCAAGAGGCAGAGTTATCACAGATGATGTGGTGGTGAGGGCATTTGTGGTGGAACGTGTGCCGCAAACAGCATTTTGGATGTAAGAGGTGATGGGGTGGTGGTGGCGGTGACGGAAGTTGTCGTTGTTAATGAAGTATGTTGTCGCAATTCTTTGTGTTGTTGCCACAGCCCCTGGTAGGTTTTTCACGTGTGCCAAATGTGATGCGTAAAGTTCCACTCAAAACCACAGAAGGAGGAACATTGGAAGTGATTACTTGTGTGGCACATATTTAACATTAAAAGATTCATTTGTGTTTTTGCTTGTGTGGCCGAATAATTTTGCTGGGCATTTTGACCAAAAACTGTATTTTTGTCTGTATGAGATGAAACTGGGCATACTGGGTGCTGCTGTTATAACTGCGGATTCGTTGGCTACAGATTCCTATGTAGCTGATGTAAGAGAAATTAGCAATTCCCCGGTTCCTGAAGCACTGTAGGGTGTCTTGATGTGACATACTTAATGGGTGGTGAGTTTATCAGACAGAAATGGCAGAACACATTTAGCAACCAGAAGGAGCTAACCAGGTCCAAATTATTTACGCATGTACATGTCTACATTATTTTGAAATTAAAAAAATATTACAAGGATCCATTAATTGCAGGACTGTGTGTTCAGACCTCAAGTTCAGAAGCACTACCAATGGTGGGTAACATTATGTTGCTATGAAATAGTGATTATTCTTGGTGTATCCCCCCAAAAGACCTTAGAATTTGTCCGAAAAAGTTATATTTTATGTCACTTTAGCTTTAAATTATTGTAAACAAATCTATGCATTGCTATATGAACTACTAGTTGTTTAGTGCATAGATTTGTATACATTAATTTCACATGATAAATTAACTAGTAAAATGGTGGAATAGACATGTCATATCACTGTTATCTCTTTTTTAACGTATTCATCATCATGATTACTAGTCCCTCTCTTCTTAGAAGAAGTCAGGTTTGTTTCAGTGGTCTCTTTTTTCCACATAGATCAGAGAGATTTGTTATTTAATGAAAAAGTTCAAAGCATGTTGGTTTCCTATTACCTATCCTCTTGGTGCACAAACTTACTTGACAGATAGAACAATATATGGTAGTTTGTGTGATTTTGGAGTTTTTGCTTTTTGGATCAGAGACAGCACAACATACAACACATCTTGGAGGACGCTTTCTTACTTTGGTCACTATCTCTTGCATTGAAGCATCATTGTTCTCACCCTTATCACTTGAAGACAGTACTCTTGCCTTAGTTTTTGCTCCCTTAACTGTTCTTCTACCTGTTCTTGCATCCATATAACTTCCATAGGATTTTGGGAGATGAAACAATGTTTTTTCAAGTCGAATACGATTTAGCATATCATCATCAATGAACTTTTTGAGTTTCTAGTGACTATCTGGAGTAATTAGTTCATTCACATACTTTGTTGCTGTCTTCATCCACTGACTGTTTTCTGCTTCTATCTTCCTATCAATCTCATCTTCAATCTCTGGTTGTGAATTTATTCCAAGTGGAGATTCAAGCACCATCCCTCTGATTGGTTTCATGAGCTTGTATGATGTGGCTAGGTCAAATAGTACATCCTTCATTGAAATCTTCAAATGCTTTTGATGATGTTGAATTCCAGCATACCCCTTTCCAATTGGTGGTGTTTTTGCTGGAAAACATTGCTTCAACATAAATCTAATGTTTGCTGCCATTTTTTGATCTCCCTCATCACCAATTGTTGTTTAGGTGATCCCTTTATAAATGGAAAATTCATTTCATCCAAGTAACGCATCATTTCATTGACCCTCCCCTTAGAATGATTCCATCTTGAAATAATTTCAGGAACAACTTTATGAGCTGTTGGAAGGGGTAACAGTGTTACTTGTATCATTGACAATAACTGTTTCCACACGATCCATGTAAAAACAATAGAATCCTTTGTGATTGGATAGGATTTTCTTGATATAACATCTTTGCAAAAGGATGGCATGCATGAACCTGGATCATTTGATGTCCAAGCAGTAATGTAAGCCCACTTCAAACTCCGCTGATAAACACTAGAAAGAATACTTGTCAGACACATTGGCTTTTCTTCAGGAAATCATATAAGAACTGCATAATGAACCTTTGTAGTACCTGCAACAACTAATAGTATGTACTTCAGGTTGGCCACAGTTGCATGATGAAGAACTTGTGTCCTATATTCAGGCTTGTATACAAGTTGTTTTTGTGAAAATTGACCATGTAAGTCAATACATTTCTTGATGGTATCTTGAATGATCTTTTTGCTTGATGGAGTCTTTATTTCAAGACCGCAGTTGTATTGTCAATGGTCCAACAAGATAGCATCTTCCTCAGAGTTACTATGAAATGAACATTCATCATCACTGAGTTAATTACATTTGATTACTAACCAATCATCAAGTGAAGTAGCAAGGTATTCCCTCATTTTATTGTGCAGTAATCCACATTCAAAGGCATCAACTAGTTGCCACCCCAATTTTGAAACAATAACATCAAAAACTAAATGAACCTTTTCCTCATTCAATGATCCAAGTCTATGCGCTGAACAGTCTTCCTGTGGGAGAGGTTGAAGGAATGAATACTTAAAAAAATTCCACCTCAGTTATGCTCTGATTAATCACTGGTCCTAATTGAACAGTTTCCACAAGCTTCTCTGTATTCTTGTTGGAGAAAGGTCTGCCATATGTCCTGCAAATCTGCTTCAATTGTTCATTTGATAGTTGTCTCAGTTCTTGAGTTTCCTTATGTTGCCATGATTCATCCAGCTCAGCATAAGCTACTCTTTTGATATCAATACCCAAGTTTTCTTTCAACAAGACTAACTCATTGTCAGACAAGTCTTGGTTTGTCCTTGGAACAATAGCATGACATAGTGTTGATGTAATTGTGAAGGCAAACAAGTACCTCCGCTCATCTCCTCCTTGACCCTTGCATGCTGTGTAAATGGAGTGTCGATCAAGTAATTCTCTGACAGCATTGTCCTGAATTGATAAATAATCACCTGGTTCATAGTCATCTTTGGAGTGCTTTTCCTTTAGAAGAATTTCTTTAAGTTGCTTGGCATAAGTCATTTCCTTAGGAGTCTGATATAGTCAAAACATCTGTATGTCAGATATGGTGTAGTGGTCTGGAGGAAGATGACTCGGCCAGTCCCATTTCTGTATGCAACAAAATGACAGATGGCATTACCAACTGATTGTACCACTCCAAGTGAAATAACAGAAGCATTTTCCAAAATATCTCTTTGTTCTTGTGAAGTATTGTATTGAGTAATGCCAAATTTGTATACCAAAGATGTACCACGCTTTGTGGTGTTTAAAAATCCCATGTCTGCATCTTCAATCAAGTTGAAGCATTCATCATCATTGTATCCACAATCACCATGAATTACAGTTGCCGGAAAGTGAAGACTGTTGGGATTATTGATTCCCTTGATAATCATGAGTCCTGATGTGACAATATCTTTGGATGACTCAACATGATGGCTCATGTGGCATGACAACAATATACCGGTGGAAACTGAGTTAATGCAATTAGCAACAGGGCCAAATGATTTTGGACTCTTGTGTCTTGACAGAGAGCTGTGGTTTGTTGTTGATCTCATTCTTAATTTCTCATCGTCAATGATGAGATTGGTGTACCCATCAATAAAGGCGATATGAGAAGATTGCCCTCCTACATCACGAAATAATTTTCCTACTCTCTATCGATACCGCAAATGGGACACCAGAATACACCATTATGTGATGAGTCAGCATTGACTTGCAGAACAGTTGGCATGTCCCTCAAAACTTCTCAACAATTCATTCAACCTTGAAATCTTACTGTCCGGACTTGATGTCCTTGCCTTCAATGCCTGCAAAGAATGGTTCAGAATGGGATATGTTTGTGGATGCTTCATGATGTCAAAGAGACTGCAACAGTAGAAATACAGACCAAAGAAACTGCAAAGGAACATCTCAAACTCTTTGACATCCATTGGTTCCTTCTTTTGCTCAATCAATGATGTATTTTGAAATTCAATTATGCTGAAGAAGATTTCTAAATTGTAGACTGAATTCATCACTTGATTGGCATTCAGAGTACTTGCTTGTTTTGCCTTTTCATTTGAAATAGTGTTGAATTCACAGAGGAGCCTTCTCTTAAGCTGTTTGGTTTCCTTCACATAGTTGTACTCTAAGTCTGAGTCCACCTTCTTAAAAGAAATTCAGACGTCTTTATACTGAATTGGAATCTGTTTCCACATAGACCCATCATCATCAAGATCATCATCTTTGCCTGAATCTTCTCCTTCAATGGATGGTGTCCAAGTCTCATTTGATGAAGCAGATTGATCATCTCTATCACAATCTGTCAGCACCTATTCAGTTGGGCTAGAGTGATTATCAGGGGAGGAATAATCATCCATAGTGGGACATTGAAATTGGTTACTGTCCTGTACATCATGCTTTAAATTGTGAGGACGTGATTTGTTGCAAGGTGGTGACTGGAAACAAAGTGTACTTGATGATGAGGACATGTTATTCATGTTGGTTTGCTTACAAGTTCCTCTTCTCAAGTTGGCAAATCCCACAGTACTTTGATTCCGAGCAGTTGTAGTACTACGTAGAACCACAGTTGTTGGAGTTTGAGTGGTTGGCATTGAAGTACTGTTGAGATCCTTAGTTGATGGAGCTTGTGTGACAGGCCTTGGCATTTTGAGATTGTACAGGAGATATGTAATAAGATGATCCGTGAATGTGGTGGCAACATTCTGATGAGTGTTAGTGATGGCATGAAGGAGAGACTGGTGCAAAAAAGGAGGGTAAATATACTCTTGTGTGTTGTAGCGATTGTGATGACACAATGGAAATGACATGGGGATAGTGGTAGGAAACAATTGTGATCAATCGTGATGATCAAAAGTACTCTCATTTTGCGATTATACTGAGTACCCTATGATACAAAAGAGAGACAATGTGATGAATCCCTGGAGAGGCAACAATATCATGTCTCGACGGGCTGGATTGCTGGAACAATTATTCTGAGAACCCCGTGATTCGGATGACACGATGTAGATCAGCCATTGTGAATATTGCAAGAAGATGACAGCAAAAGAGAGAAGACATGATGAATTACTGGAGAGCAAATGGTATCATGGTTAGAGCATGGCGTGATGACAAATGTAATGTACCGATGCATATATGATTGCCAAGGATGAAGTAAAAGTGGATGGCTTGAGAGGGGTCTCGTGAGAATGGCATTTCATTTGCCAAAACATGAGCCATCAGAAATGTGGTGCAAAAGTTGAATTTACCTCATACCAAATGTAAATAGGAATTAGTATAAAATGGCAGAAATTATTGAAAATTCTCAATTGACTTTCTTCACTCAGCAGCCTCTAGAACAACCAATAATGAAAACTGAATAGCAACAGATTGGAATCTTCCTGAGATGTATTGAAGCAATTCTTAAGCTTTGGATTGGACTGTTCAGTCCGGTTTCGCTGACTACTGCATCCACCAAAATAGGCCATTTTCAGCTCTAAGGCTGTGATTTAGTTCGGCCAATAGGCCAATTGTGAATATAGTTTTCTGCCATTATTTGAATTTTTTGCTGTTCGCTATTGACTAAAAAACCACGATTTAGCTGAGAAATTTAAAAATTGTCATTAGTGAATGGTCCGACAGTGCTCTAGTGTGTTCAGAAAGTGCAAGAATAATTTATGTTCGTTACAAAAATTAATAGTGAACCTCCTGCAACCACAAAAGCAAACAACATCGATGGACGGACGGAGGGACGTACCAAAGTACAAACAAAGCACATCGACGGACAGACGTACACGTAAGTACAAACGGACTCATGGCAAAACATGACAGCCACAAATGCTTTTGGAGAATTCTATCGACCTATTGGGCCCTATCAAAAAATGAGGGGTCAACAGCACTTGCGATTGGGCTATTCGGCCTCACTTAACATTTTTGCTATCTATTGCCTATAGCGCGGGTCAATAGTGCAATAGACTTTTTAGCAATGGAGATGAGGGAATTGGACTACATCATGTCAAAATAGGCAGATTATGCTTTTGCATCAGTTAACTGTAACAATTAAATAACTGGTTTGGACAATTATAAAACACCCTCTAATTCCTCCTCCTCTGCCTCCGATTCCTCCTCCTCTGCATCTGATTCATCGTCCTCTGACTCCGATTTCTCCTGCTCTGCTTCCACTAATTCCTCTTCCTCAGAATCACCATCTTCATCTATAATCTCGTCCTCCTCATCACTTACATCAACATTGTCGGAGTAATGCACCTGAAATAGAGGCTCTCCCTGGCTGATTGCGATTTGTGTCATAACTGCAACAGCAGAAAAGGCAGTGGAATGCAAAGTTATTTCGTGGCGGAACACTCCCTTCAGGATACGCCACTGTTTCAACCTCCGATTGACTGTCTCATGGCGCATCCTGACAAAAGCCATCATCCGCTTCCGCTCCTGTTTTGTTGTGATACTCTTGGGGCATCTCACCTTCTGGGGGGCCTCCCCAATGTAGCCATCATCTGCCTCAACACGCTCAAAAGGTTCCAGGTATGTAATCAATGCTTTCCTAAAAATCTCCAGGTCAGGCCAACTTCCAGCTGGAAATCCTCCATTAATCCAACATATGTCTCCAGTTTGAATGTTTAAGGCAACTTCATAGCGAAGAGCCGACTTCTTGGCGTACTTGTGGGAAGAAAATTCAGGGCCATGCTCTGGGATCTGGCAATCAATGCCATCAACAGACAACAGACAGTCAGATTGCTTATCCCCCTTGTATCTATTATCCAGTTGAATCTAAAACAATATTAGATAAATATATGATGAAACCACAACAGTTTAAAGAAAAGCTTGAATAACAATTAACTTACTACACATGGCTCAAGATCTGACAGAGCTGACATAAATGGATGCACCCATTTACGGTAGGTCTTGGGGTCAATCTTGCCCTTTGACCCCCCTAATGCTGCACATGCCAACCCTTCAGTTGGATACTGTTTCATAAAAAACAGTGTCCAAAGCAGATGTTGAATCTGCCCATCAGGTGGTATGAAGTCATACTGCTCCAGTAATGACCAGGTGTAAAGGGCAACCAAAGCAGAACAACCAAAGAACTCACGAAAGAGTTTATCTTCGCTCTTGTCAGCCAAAGTGCGGCAGGAACGGTTTTGAATATCCCGCCCTACTCTATAGAAGTCTTCAACTGTAAGTTTGGAGGCATGGCATCGCTTCACGGAGGACATCTCCTCAGAATTGGTGCTACGGCTTGAGTGCTGTATGAGAGTGTATGCACCGTGTGAGGTGAAACAGTGCATCTGGACCTCAGCAGTGTGTCCACCACATGAATTTTTATTTTCATACCATACCGTAGCCAGTAAGTAAATTGCTCTGCACGAATGACTGTTCGCATTTTTTGTGAATTGCACATCACTAGCACTGATTCCATGCAATATCGGCCAAAGCTTTTGCAGCCATATCGGCGATGTTCCAAAATCCACAGAATAGGCCAAATTGGCAAATGGGCATAGTGTCTACTGAAATCAGCAGAGTCGGTCGAAATTAGCATTGTCTGCTCTTATATAAGCAGACACTGCGGATTTCGGCAGACTCTGCCGAAATCGGCAGACTCTGCCGATTTTGGCAGGATCCCGTAGAAACTATATTAATTCCCACTTAAAAAAGGCAGAATCTGCCGAAATCAGCAGTGTCTGCCAATTTCGGCAGATTCTGCCGATTTTGGCAGAGTCTGCTGAAATCAGCAAAGTCTGCCGAAATCGGCAGTGTCTGCTTATATATAAGCAGACAATACTAATTTCAGCAGAATCTGCCAAAAACGTCAGCGGAAACAACTCTGTTGGGCTTCAGATATGAAGACCAACAGTCATTTTAATCACACATCCCCAGTGCAATTTCATGAACATGTCACTGACTTACACGAAAGTAAGAAGGAAACTACTTGGCAGCATGCACATTTAGTCCTGCGCATTTTGTGCATGTCTTACCACAATCCTTTGGCAAAAAAATCATGCCTCTGAAGGCTAGCCAGAACCATCGCTGGGGAAAATCCGACGACACGAAACTCAACGAACTCATCAACCAAGGTGCCGTCAACCCAGACGACAGAAGTCGGGACGCAATAAAGGCCATCCACGCGCACTGGGCACACAAGCCCTACAAGACCTTTGCTGAATTAATCCGGAAAAAGCTGAGGGATATTTGCCAAGGACAAATTCTTGAAGGGGCCCGTGGTAAGTCTTTTGAAGTCTCTTTCTTTTGAATACGACACCCCTTTTGAACAACGCTCAACTCACTGTCCCAGCTCGTTATCTGGCAGGACAGGAAGAAGCCAGCCAAGAAGACTCTGAAGCCAGCCAAGAAGGCTCCAAAGCCAGCCAAGAAGGTTCAGAAACTCACAGTGTTTTTGAAAACAGCAGTGAAGAAGAGGGGAGTTTAGGTTCTCAAGACTCACCTGATAGTGTTGAGAGCATGTCTACAAAGCCTGCCACCAAGAACAAATCTCCAAAGATCACAAAGTCTCCTGCTATCAAGAAGGGGACCACACCCAAGAAGAAGGTTTCAATTCCTGAAGATGACCTGGTAGATATCACCGACAACTTGGGTGACTTGGCCATTGACAGTGGCCCAAACTTCAGTTTGGAGGTCAGGGACCAGTGGAAGAAGTGTGGGTTCATCAGGACTCTAAATGGCATCCAGTTTTATGAAGCCCATGTTGACATCTTCATTCAGGCTCCAATCTTTACCCACCAGGTCAGGTGCAACCTCAGCAAGTGTGGCACAAAACTCGAGTATCAGAGTTTTTCTTCAGCCTGGTTTGGAAGCCACAAACACTTTGAGAGGGAATATCTCGCTGACAATTCTGGAGTCCCCTTTGATGCAAACAATGCTGAGAACATGGCTCTCGTTTAGGTGGCCCAAGAAATCAAGACTGCTCACCCGCTCACCCAGAAATGGATTCTGGTCACAAGCTATTGCCCTCTCCACCTCAGCTTATTCCATTACATTTCAAGTGCAAGGGAGAGCCCTATGACTTGATGCTCGGGCACTATCCAACCCCGATTGTAATTCCTTACATGGGTCGAAATCACCATACTTTCCAATTTGTGCTGAGTGTGAAAGTTAAGGAAGCAAAGGAAATAGTGGAAAAGAAGGCCGAAATATGTAGCCATGGATGTGAAATCAAAGACATTGATCTTTATGATTAGGTTGATTGTTATGTTCAATCATTCTGTTATTATCTTGAATTAATAGCTGTTGAAATGCTTGAAACATTCTTATAAATCATCTATAAAATTGAATCATATATCATTTCAGCATTTACAGCTAATTATCACTGGTTTCCCTGACCTCCAATTGTCATTCATCCACCACTGTTGTGGTGCTTTATTTTCTTTTAGAGTAAGAAAAAATATCGATAGTTTTTGTAAATAGGAATCGTACTTTGAGGTACGATGGTAGAATTTTATTGTGCATTATTGTCAACTATTGTCAAGCTGGGAGGCAAGAAGGGCAGCACTTGATGAGGGAGACAGAGACACACTCGCACATAGTCGCACCTCAACCCTCAACACGGCATCCGGCGTCAGCAAAGAATTGTCCACAAGGTCTCTCTCTCTCATCATCATCAATCCAAGGCCGTGGAAACACTAAACAATCTTAAAGGATGAACGCATCGCCAATCGAAGCATCCCCATCAATAAGATCGGCGCCTCAAGGTCGTCCCTGCGCAGATGAGAACCCCGATCGCGAGAACAACAGCAACTCGATCTGCACGCCGTGTACTTCACAACATGAGTATTCCCATCCTCGTCCGTCAACGTGGTCCGTCTTCTTGATACATTTCTTACTTCCCCTGACGCTGCTGCTGATCCTATCCAATATCGATGACATCTACAACGGAGTGACATCCCACTCCGTCTTGGTAGGACCTACCGAGTCGTCGCCATCGGCTCCGCTCCGACCTGCCCCGACCTCTCTCCCATCCAAATCCACCGGCGCACCGCAATATCAATCTCAAGTCGACGCCGCCATCCGACGGAAAAACAATCGAAACGACGCAAATGCTCGTCCGAACCACTCCGAAGCAAAACGCGATCGACGTCCATCGCGACGACCCTCGTCTCAAACCACGGACCTCCATCAAACCATGGAAAACAACATCGCAACGCTACGATCTCGATACCGTGCCTCGGTCGATACGCCCGACGAAATCCTCGCGGCCGTTCGATACGCGGACTACTTGAAACAACGGGATGCCACCATACACGATGGAGGCACGTATCAAATGGAGGCGATTCGGGTGTATTTGCGCGCGGTGGAGTTGATGGAGAGTCGATGGAGGGAGGAAGTGACGAACGGAGTTGATACCAGGGCGAGAGGGGGGGACGCCGAGGCAGATGTCGATGCGGACGAAGTGGGAAAGGAGTCGTTGCATCGAGAATTGTTTTTGGATTACGAGAACAAATCGACAGAGGGTCTATTGTGCGCAGTCTATACCAGTTTGGGAAAGGTATATTTCATGAGTAATATGTTTCAACGTGCCGTAGAATCCTACGAACATTGTCTGGCCTACGATGCCACCTATTTGGATGCATTGACCTATCGAGGACAAGCCAATATTATTCTGGGGAGGTACGCAGAAGCCGGGAGAGATTATATCAGAGTACTGCAGTTGGATACTGAACGCATTTTTGTGGATGCCTTTACCGGATTGAGTAAGGTTTTGACGGCGAAGGAGGATGTCGTCGAGGGTGGTTGGGACGCACTCATTGGAGTGCTGGATGTAGAACTGCCGCGTCATACTACTGCCTATGAAGCTGCCAAGGCGGCAAATAATGAAATCGGGATGAAGCATTTTGCCGATTCATTGAAGCGGATGCATCATGCCATGTTTCAATATCATGATGTCAAGACAAAGGATGCACCAGAGGCATGGGCACACCTACACAAAGGGAACCAATATAAAATGTCCACTGTCGCTCCATTCCCACAAGACTTCGAGAAGCAACGTGTGCAAGCAGTGAAACAGGTCTTTGGAAAAGATTTCTTTCCGAAGGGCATTGGATCCAAAACACGAACTCCCATTTTCATTATTGGGTTTGTACGATCCGGTTCGACTCTTCTAGAACGTATCCTCGATGCGCATCCGTTAATCGTTGGGACTGGAGAGGATTCAGTTTTCAATGGAAGATTGGATTATATTCGAAATGAAATTGTCGCTGCCAGCCAAGTCGGAGAGTTGAGTGTACTTCATAATACTGTCAAGAAGCTGGCCGATGATGTCGTGGAAGATATGATTAAGCGTTGGGAGATCATTGACGCTAATTCTCGTTCCGTTGATACAGATACAGACGAGGACACGGAGACTAAAACAGGTGAAGGACGGAAACCGATTCGTTTCGCGGACAAGATGCTGACAAACTACATGAATGTCGGGTTCATTCATTTGCTTTTCCCTCATGCATTGATATTGCACGTCGCAAGAGAACCCATGGATACAATATTCTCGGCCTACAAGCATGACTTTCCCTCGGGAGGTTTGGATTATACTTCGGAGTTTCAGGGCGTGGCACAGTTGTATCATTCTTATCGAGATGTTATGGAGCATTGGTGAGTTGAGTGCATTTGTTAGGTGCATTTGATCCAATATTAGACACCATCCGTTTGTCTGCTCAGCGTATCTCGTGCATTCTGATTCTTCTTATTGCTCGAACCATCCACAGGGACACTGTACTTCCAGGTAGAGTTACACACATCCGATACGAGGACATGGTAACAGACTTGCCAAATGTGGCACCGAAAATTATTGAAGCGGCGGGCGTTCCCTGGGATCCTACTGTGTTGGACTTTCATAAGAAGAAGCATGCGGTTAATACATTATCGACAACGCAGGTGCGAAAGGGCGTGTATTCCCATCATTTGAAGGGGTGGAAACGGTACGAGAACTTTTTGGGGGAATTGATTGGGCTAGTCGGGGAGCGTGTCAATTATGATTTAAAGACATCACTTTCGGGTTATGTTAAATCTGTCAATAAAGATGAAACATGAAGAGTGCAACTCGTACAAAAGTAATCTAAGAATCATTTGCTAATTAGCTATAGATAGCTGATCAAATGGAATTGCATATTAACATATACATTTTTGCCTCCATCACCATCTAGCATCCTACAATTGGCTTTGATTTAGAGAACTTAAAATTATTGAAACAAAGAAGGCTGCATAATGGATAATCGTGTCTAAATCAATCTCGCCTAATTTATGAAGTGGCAAGTACATTATCCATTCAGACACAGTCATTACGCAGCAGGTGCGGCTTCAGGGAAAGAAATTTCCAACGCATACAGATGTCCACTGACAACAACGTTCTGAGGACTCAGCCCCGCCGCTCTGTAGAGTCGACTGGCTTCATTAAATGCATCCATCATGGGAACCACATCTCCCTGAGCCAAGTGAATGTTGCCGATTTCGGTCAACGTCCTCGCCATTGTGGCAGGATCCGGTCCGCTTTGCTGCTGTCTTCTTCCTGTTGAATGGAATGGATTGTTCAATAAGCTACGTTCGATTTCGAGTGACTCCTGAAAACATTGAAGAGCTTCGGTCAATTTTCCCGCGGCCTTGTTCACTTCACCGAGTTTGTAGAGTGTCATGCAAACATCTTTGTGTCGCTCTCCGAGTACAATCTTTTCAATGCGAAGAGTCTCGGTGTAAAACTCAATGCTCTTTTCGTAATCCCCTCTTTGCTGATGGACGAGTGCAATGTTATAAAGGACGAAGGCCGTATCGCGGTTATCTTTACCAAGAATCTTTTGACGGATTTGCAGACTCTCTGTGTACAATTCAATTGCCATGGGGAATAAAGATTTGCGGTAGAGAATAGTACCAACGTATACCAACGTGGCAGCGACATCCAGACTACGTTGTTCGCGGACACCGCTGTCCTCCACATTGTTTCCCATGAGCCTTCTCCGCATCATCAACGCATCCTGAAGAAAATGAAGGCTGAGACACGTGTCACCTCGTTGATCGTGGATCAAGCCCAGCGTATTCAAGGTGGAAGCAACATCGGGATTGTCTACTCCATTGTACTTTCTTCTCAAAATTTCTAGAGCTTCGCTGTACATCTTGGCGGCCTCGTCCCATTCATTGCGTTGACGATGGATTTCTCCCAAATTACTGTAAGTCACGATGACGTTAGGATGATCCGGTCGTAAGACCTTCTTCTCGATACGAAGACCCCTGCGATAACACTTGAGCGCATCGTCCAACCTCTCCCTCTCAAAATGAAAGTTACCCATACGATTCAACAGCATGGCAATTTCTGGATGATACTCTCCTAGTGCGGCCTTTCCCGCCGACAGCGATTCTTCGTACAACTCCAGCGCCTTGTCGAATTCTCGCTTCTCTTGATGAATCTGCGCTATCCCACTCAAGACGACGGCTACATCTCGATGACTCCTGCCAAACTTCATGGTAGCCACTCGAAGGAATTCATGGTACAACTTCGCAGCCTCGTCCAATTCTCCCTTTTGATGCAAGGACTGACCCGCATTAAATGCCGTGGCGGCGTAATCGAGACTGTTGGTCCCAAGGCTGATGCGACGGATGCGCAACGCGTCTTGGTAGTATCCCAACGCTCGATCGAATTGATCGTTCTGGACATAAATTCGTCCGATGTTGTTGAGGGTAGTGGCTACGTCGACGTGGTCAGGGCCGAGGCATGATATTCTCATGGCGAGGGCCTGTTGGAATAGTTCCATGGCCTTATCCGTGGAAGAATCGCTGTCGTCATCAATTATCTTCTTTGCGTCTTTCTTTTTTCCACTGTCCTCTTCGCTCTCGGATGAATTGGCATGGTAATGCAAAACACCCAAACAATTGAGCGCCGATGCTACGTGTACGGATCCTCCTCCCTCCATACATTTGGCATGAGTCAATGCCGTATTATACGTCTCCATCGAAGAGGATAGTTCACCACGACGATATTGCAATTGACCAATGTTGTTTAAGATTGGAATGAGAAGTCTATAGCGAGTATCGATGCCGAATTTGCGCTCCTCTTGGTCGTTTATCGAGGCGCTCGTGAGAACCTCCAAGGCAGCCTCATACTTGGCCGCGGCGCAGTCGAATTCTCCTCTTCTTCTATGGACCTGGCCCACGTTGAACAATATCGTGGCATGAACAACGGCAAAATTGACATCCACAGAGGCATTCCGATTGCACGACTCTTGTGATGAAAGGAATGCAATGATTTCGGATGCATCCAACTTTTCTAAATCGGAGTAGGAATGCATCCCCTCATCAAAATCCATTCGTTGGTATATGTAGGACGAGCGTGCCACTGCCTTTGTTTCGCATGTATCATCGCTGTGGGTACGCTTGATGTCGTTCGCAGAGGAAGGGTTCACAACGTGATGACGTGCAACCTTGGAATCTACGTTCTGCAAGGCTTCTCTACGAGCCTCCGCCTCCCGAAGTGCATCGAGGGAGGCATCGTACTCTCCAACCCTATAACAATCAATGGCAGAATCGTTAATATCAATGATGGATTGCACTGCGTTGAGGATTTTGTTGTTTCTGCGATTAACTACAATAGCTTGGCCGTTGGGTGCGAAGACTATCGAATCGTGGCAGTGACGGGCACGGACGCAAGAAACCGCCGATGCCGCGGTATAGTCGACGAACCAGGCATTCTCTTCTGCGACGGCTGAGTTGCAATCTTCCGTGGACAAGACATATTCCGCGGGGCTGGAAAGGGACTCCTCGCTATCCAAAGATCGCGTGTGCTTTTCGTCCGGGTCTGCCTTGGTGCCCTCGCCCTGCGTGGGGCCCCTGCCAGCGCCACTGGTAAAGGACATGACGCGACGACGCGCAATGGCATTGAAGAAGGAATTGTCGAGACTGGCACGTTTGTTGTTCGGCCGACCGTTGGCGCTGGCGGTGGACGCGTTGCCGCCGCTGTTGCTTTGGATGTTATTGCGGTTTGCGGACAAGGCGGCAGTAACGACGCCTTCGGAGACTGCCTCGACCTTGGGGGCGGGTCTAGTGGTGGCTGCAGAAGAGGATGTCGCCAGGGAAGTTTCCGAGAAGGAGATTTGGACGTTTTGTTGCGGTGAGGTTACCATTGTTTGTCTGCGAGGCTGTTCACATGATCAAGAGTGTGTCGGTAGGTCACATTATGTGCACAGAGCCGCAGTTGAAGCATCGACGACAAGACATCGGGACCACACATACCTTTTTCAACCTCTGTCAACTATGAATTTGAATAGCTGCCCGCTTGCCTGCCCTATGAGGGAATATTATGAAGAAGTTGATTGATTGTCTGAGGGCGGTTACTGTAGACAAACAGAAGTTTGATTGGCTTCGCGTTCAGCGTTATCTATTTTATGAGCAATCCAAACACAACTTTGTCTTGTTGCGTTCTTCACATCTGCATTTCCGTCTCAGCGGTGTGGTGTCTGCAGGATTGGCAAACAGCAACATTACTTGTGAGAGGCGACTCTTGTGTCTGTGGGATTGCATCGTCTGTGATCACAACTTGTTATTTCATGTCCGAGTCCATTCCACACCCAGAGAAAAAGCAAAGAGGGAATCGCACGAGGGGCACACCAAGTCATCGAACGAGAGAGGACACAGCAATGTACGTGCCCCACAAAGACTCCGGTATCAAGTACTATGTCACGAGAAAAGGTTCAGCCTACGTATGTCTTACATAAACTCCATCTACTGAATTCCTGCTGGAGAAAATCACGGGTTCAAGTACTTCACTTCAGCTCGCCGATGCGATCAGGGGATTTCTGAAAAAATAGTACGGCCTCGTGATTGCTGGGACTAACTTTGCAAATTAATTGGGTCTTCACACACATCTGGGTCCAGAAGATTTGCAATTTTGAGGTGCGAAACTTATTTGTAGCCGTGAGTCGATCGCGAAAAGTTTCTGCCTGCATGCACCGGGCGCATTGTGTGGTCAATGGCTTATGACCTCTTCGCCTCGTTGATGACTTGTCGTTCGGAGTCCACGTCAATGTTTTTACACGATATACACGTATAATATATTATACTTATATCCACACACATTACAATCTTCTCACAACCGAATGCATCATTGGATTCCAGTGTCTCACAGAGATAAGACATTGTACAATACACAAAACCAAAGACTTCTTCGGAAAGCAAAAGCCCCATTGATTGAGAGAAAAAGAATTTCGGATAATAATACAGGAAGTACTGAGGTTGAGGGAACTCATCTATTTAACCAATTAAAATATTGTCATGCTGACTGATCCATCACATCATTCTAGCATTTTTCAAGAAATTTGACAGCAGCCCCTGTCATGATTCAGAAGAAGCATCATTGAAAGTGGATTGCATCAGATCTCCAGTGGCACATGAGTGGGGATTGCAACAGTGAGAATGATAAAGGACAATGATGTCTGAGACCACCAAACTCCATCTGGCTATGAATAACACAATCTGACCTGAGCCAATGGAAGATAAATTTTCAAAATTTTTAAATCGGAATGAAACATGAATTTCC
>JALLPD010002082.1:0-10777 GCA_036940065.1 Cyclotella cf. meneghiniana | reverse complement strand
CATGGAACTGCTCTCAAACTACCACCAATCTCCTGAGTGATTCCAGGGTGTTACATATTCATGGTTTTGCTAGGAAATCTGGATCATTTGTTTCCAGACATTAAAACCAAATTTAAACAGATAATTTCCATCCAACCACATAAGTAACTCGCTCACCTACCAACTTCTACTTAAACATTTTTAACGACAAAATGGCTTATGACAGTGTACAATTAATACCAGAAAACAGAGTGTTAACCTTCATCTATTGAACAAGTCTGATTGATATCATTTGTGAGCTGCCTGCTCTACAATATGACTTTGAAAAATGGATCATTGGACCTTAAGCAGAATATGTGTTGACCAATGATCAACATTTTTGTCCATTTTGACAAGTTTGTACTCTGTCCTGTCTATAAAAAGAGCAATTTCACCCATTTGGCCTTGTTTTCTTCTCTTCCTGAATAAAGAATGACAGAATCCCACACCCATCACTTGTGATGACTCACCAACATGTAGATGACAGCAGTCGCTTTTGCACCTAGTCCATTATGTACTTTTGGATGGCACTTGCACTGGTGCTTGTACTGCTGCTGTCTGGTTGAGTGGTGACAAACTTCCTCATGGAAGCACATGATGCCTGTAGCAGCGTTGTTTACTTGGATTGAATGATGTCAGCATAGATGGTGATGAATGAAGTCAAAAGTAACAGGGTATTACAGATGAACAAGTCATGATTAATAGAAAATTTGCAGTTACAAATGCAAACAACAAAGTGACAAATTATGATTGGATCTCATTCAGGACTAGCAGAGGATTGATCAACAGCTGGAGAGTAGATTTTTAAACACTGCAGTCCAGATTCATCATGAGAAGCCTAGTCAATTCTCTGTGTAGTGAGTATCATGATGCAAAACCAATAACTCCAACCCGCATATACAACACACTGACAGCACCATACATGACACTGTTTCTTTTTGGCATTGGGCTAAGAACAAAACACAGTAATGGCCAATCACAACATCTTGATGACTGCATTCACATCAAATGTGCTGACAAAAGTATCACCACTGTCCCCAAGTGCTATCATTTGTTTAATAATGGTATGTGAACCAAAATCATCATGATATCACAACAATGCTGTATGTCAATCTCTCGTAAGTATAAATTTCTATTCATCCATAGTAAATCTGTCACCGTCTTTTATTACATACAGTAGAAAACAACAACATGTTTGGCTAAATATTGTCCATTTGAGTAACACAATCATACCAATGATGAAACACATTCTCATTCATTCTGCTGGAAATGACCTTCACCACATATCTCTTATCCCTGTTTTGCCAATAAGAAAGTAATTCTAAAATAGTATGTGTCATGAGTCAAGAAGAAAAAGGGAATTAGTCATGACAGAAATCATTTTATATCACTCCTATTTATCTATGGGTCCATTAATTGAACTATTACTTAAGACTATACAAATCAGTAAACAGATTTAAGGTGCAATAAGACTAATAGCAGTCAGATTTGTGGCTTGCATAGAAATATCCTTGTCTTTTCAAATAGTACTGAAGCCAAATGTTCATTTTGTTCTCTCACAGCTCAATCAGGGACCTTTACCTACCGTTTCTTGGCAACTGCACTTCTTAGCTCAATTATATGGCTACTTGTTACATGTTTTTACACCTGCTTGATGCTACTGCAATGATCTATAGAGTAGATATGACAAAGTTTCCATTCATTTCCTCCCTCTTCATTGTCTCTCAAGGACCCATTCAAAGATTGTCATTGTGCTTTCGGTTCATTTCAAATAAATTATTGTTGTACAAGAGGTCATCAATTCAGGATGCATCCATCATGATTTCTGAGGAAGCAGTAGTTCATTTGCAGTAAATAAATTTTAGCCAGCATAACAGATGTATTTTGCCATGTCTATATTGTTTCCTTACTTCCTACCATCTATGGGTTCCTTCTGCATGATTCCCTTTGTTGCACCAATTACAATTTGAGCCACATACTGGATGCACACCTGTTTGTATGGTCAATTACATTTTCATCTCATGCAGTAAAAGATAAGAATGTCACCTGACCATTCTCACTGCAAACTAAATAAAGAAAGAATGCAAAATGTTGAATTATCTAAAAAGGTTGCCGCAGAACTGGCACCAATCAAAAAGATGACAGCAGCAAAGAGGATGAGGATTAGTTTGAATGATTTTTGCACATGCAGGACCAATTTACTGCATGATTTTTATGGTGTGTTGAGGCCTACAAAAGTGATAATCAATCATGGTAACCTTCGAAGGTCCCTGGAGTGATTAAAGTCATCCACCAATCTCAATAGTAAAATACTGCTAAGATTGTAGGGCACATATAATTTTTCAATATTGTCACTTGCAATGTACTTTCTTCTCTACTCTATTTGAGAAATCAATTAGATTAAGCAAGACATGGCAGCCTAATTTTGACTTATGCCATATTGTTACAGAACCGAGGATGTCACCCTTTTGCTAGTATTATTGACCAAAGAGTATAACTATAAGCCAAATTTTCTGGATTTTTGCAACTTTATATGGGGAAAGTATGGAGACCCCTTAATTCTATAAACCCATTGTCAATATCATAGATGACGTCACCTTTTTTACCTAGCCATCCTAGAAAATGTCTAGGATTTCCTTGAATGTCAAAAAATCTGAAATGCATATTTACCACACAGTCTTGGTAGGTTCTCTTAACAGCTTCATCCTACGACACATCACAAAATCGGATATCTGGCCATTTCTCTCCATGCACAAAATGATTTTGGCACATACATTCATGCGTAATCAAGATTTTTAAAATCTCACTTTCATTAGGAGATTAGTTTTTTTTTCCTTCTCCTCCTTCTCCTCCAGTGAGATTGCTTCTTCAAGTTGGACTTTTATTATTACTACTATTATTTATGTGCAGTCATTTTGCAAGCAACAAGATACATAAAACATTGATATGCGGTATTTAAAGGTGTGTACTCATTCAAACCAAAGTGTACATATAAATAAACTGTTTGAATGTGTTTTGGTATAAAGATAAAATTGACTCTTTTACTTTTTACAACCTGCAGGAGTGATAGATAATGGTATTTAAAGGTGCTTATTGACAAAGAGAATGCTGTTGCATATTATTTTTCCTTGTTCTCAGCTGCATGGATCAAGCTACAAGGGAAGTACATGATCGACAGATTGATCTGTATTACACTCATAGTCCTGTATATATTATTTTGTTTTCATCACCCCATTACCCAACCTGCCCACAGATATAGATGTCAGTCATGGTAGTAGTCTGTAGACATGTCCGATCAAAATTAATACTATTCCTCAAATAATTACCTTCCAAAGATATGGTTTTTAAATATTTAATCTGTTTCATATTTTAGAACAAGTCTTTCCTGTAAATGGCTTGTTCACATGAGCAAATTTGCATCCATACTACCTGCAGAGTAGAATGATTTGGTAATGGTGCAGTTTTACCTAGAAGTAGTTGTCTAATTAGCAAACTAAATACTCCTCTTCTTAAGTGCATAACACATTTTCTATTTTTTATCTATTAATTCCCTCTTGTGTCTCCTGAGATATTCCTGATAGTGCAAGCAGTCTCTCTTTGCTGAAGAGCTCTCAAAGAAGAAATGTAAGATAATTTTTTGTCACATAAGTTACCAAGGGTACCTAGCATTTCCTCCTAGTAATGTCATTAGACTTCTAGACAGAGCTTTGCTAATGCATATCTGTTAGAGTGCCACCATACTTATTGCCTATTTCTCTTCATTGACATGATGCCATGGTTACCTTATTTCATTTTTATGTACCCTCAAATTTTAGGCCTATATACATCATTTGGCTTAGTGATGTAAAAAAATTGAATAGAACTTGGTATCATCCTGTTTGAGTAATATCCATTGAACATTGCTGCTGTCCAAGTCAACCCCTCCAGATGCCACTCATAGACTATATCAGGTCACACTAACCTAGCTTCTGCTACTGCTGGCATACTGCTAAACAACAGAAATAAACTGAGGCTACTAGTGATGGTGAGAAAAAGGTCTTTCATTTTTTAAACTGAAATTTAGATTGATTTTTTCAAATTAATGTCTTGTGTGTCATCAGCTTTTTGTTTATATCTCACCACCCCAACTGATTTTGGTGATGTGACTACAGCTGTTCTTCTGCCAACAACAAACCCAATCAGTACACACAACAGATAGGTGAGACAAAAATACTTTCAATGTTTTGCATCTTTCACAAAAAAATGTTTTAACAGTTTTTTTAATAATTTTTCTGCAACCAGACTGAATCTGGCAGCACTCTTGTCTTTGTCCTGCTGCTAACAGCACAAATTTTTAAAAATATTTTATCAACATGAATATGTTCATGATGTGGGAATGAATGTTTTTAAATCAACTTACCACTGATAGCTGCAAGTCCACATAAAAGGCAATAAGAAATTTACATCTATGGTACCAGCACAATCAATGGTAGGAATTTTTCCACATAAATATGGTATGTGACCATTTGCCAATTGTGTCAGCTTTTGTAACAGAGGTTTGATCTGTGGAAGAAATTTTTAATATCGTTATTGCCTCTTCATTTCAAAATATGTCTTTGGTACCCTTGCAATCTATGGTTTTCTTACAGATCAATTACTCATGAAAGAAGTTTTTTACAACACACCAAAGTTAAATAGTGTTCCTCTAAAGTTGGTTTAGTTGGGTTGCTGTTGTTGGGATCATTGTTTATCCCTGTGAAAGTGGCCTCATAGGGTTTTTTCCCTCATGTAGGTGTCTATTTTAATATGTTGGGATGGTTTTTTTCTCCTCTTGAGAAGGGTGGGCTCACAGGTCATTTTTCATCATCTTGAGGTTTTAGTTATTGTGTAGATGATGTTACAGTTGTTTTCTTAGTGTTTTTTTGGTCTTGGTGAAAATTTACTACATTTTTGCTTGAAGTGTTTCCATTATATTATTTTTTATTCTTGGTAAAATAATTTTTTGTCCTTAATAAAATGGGTGGTTGTTAGACCTTCTTTGAGAAATGTATTTACTTGATCTTTTTTATTGTGAGATGATTGCAAACATAGGTAATATTTTGAGTTTTTTTTATCATGCGGACAGTATGACCTATAAATTTGATTGCAATATTTAAGTAAAAGCTATTTATTAATTGTACAGGTATATAGGTAAATAATCATAGAATCATTCTATGATATTCATGACCAGTAATAAGTACTCATGAGTTGGGAGTAGATTTTAGCCCCCAGAACACATAGAACATATTGGGAAATGTTTTGACATTAAACAATCAATGAATGGCTTCATCATGATTTAATCTTCATGTACCCCTCTTGGCTACAGAAGGAAATTAAACATATAAATGAGCATTGTGTCCTAAGTGCGACACTGCTCTCAAACCCAGGGTGCTTTGATTGAGAGAGGGTTCGTGATATTTCAAATAAAAACATGAAATACATTAATGGTTGAACAAAGGATCCATTGACTGTTCAAGAAGCATCTACCTTTCACCAGAATGGTAATGTTGTATCTCCCTCATTCATCTAGAAGTAGACCAGTGGTTGACCACTAATGGTGTCAGCTGGACTAGTTAGACTGCCAACACATCCATGGAATACTCAATGTGGCAATCAAAAACAATTACTCTATTATGGAGGGATCCTGTCCTGAGCTGGCACCCAGTTTGAGTTTTTAATGCTATTTTGAATATTCTTTTATGAGTTGTGCAATGATCTTAGAAATGTGCATAAACCATAAACAAAAGCAATAAAATAATTAAATTTCCTTCTCCGAACATTTGATTTTGTCGAGCGGAACCTTCTTTTCAATCATGGACAAATTGTTGTCAACTGACCACATCCAAATCGGAACACTTGTTACAAACATTAAAATTCACTGCCATTACACCAACCTCACACTCTGCCCTAACCTATGGAATTCCACTATTCATCCCACCCTATTATGATGTTCCTCCTGTAACATCATACCCCATCCTGCCTGAGGAAGATGCTGATGAAACTTCACATCTTTTCCGTAGTTTCTAAGTCTTTTGTCTTTCCTCTAGGGTTGTCATTACATTGATTGAAGCTTGATGTGTATGATTTGCATTTAACACCAGCATCACAAATAAAAATTTTCTATTGATCGTGTCACTCATTTCTTGCAGCAGAATTTTCCATTTACTTTGTTGAATATAAATTTGAAGAACACATATTTACAACATATCTGGTGAACGTTTCATGCAACAATCAATTATTCAAGATGAGCAAGGGAGAACAGGTGAGGGAGTTTTTAAGTCAAGGGAGAGAACTTGTGATGATAATTTCATGTGATACTTTGTGGTAAGATTGTATATTCAATTGTTATTTCTATTAGTACATTATTCACAATAAGTCATATTATATGAATTTGTATCCTACAAAAATGAACTTGACACTACAAAAATAGCAAAAGAGCATGATTGACAATAAAAAATGAAATTAATGATTGCAGAAAGCATGTCAAGATGGTTAATGAGATAACACTGAAGAAAACACCTTTATCCCACTCTTGCACTTGTTTGTAAAAGTGGGATTCACGTGTTCTCAAAAGTATGCAGGTGGGATAAAGGTGTTGTACAGTTGGCTCACAGGTGGCTCAGCTGCCAATCCTTTATTGTGCAATTATGTAACATATGGAAAGAATCAGTAAAAATACAAGAAAAGTGAATTCTCAGTAAGACATTGACATAAAATGTCCTTTAATCTCTAATCATAAATCTGTGGCCACTAAAATAGAAATTTATAAAAGGTGGGTTAAAGGTATTATGCAGGTTTGTTGTAGAATTACTCAAGGTGAGCTATGAGAGCTTATAGGTGAGTTAGGGGTAACTCGCCAAACAGATTTTATATAATCTAATAACTGCCAATATAGGTCCTTTGCACAATTCTTCCCGGCACTAGGGACCACCACCTACCCACCAGTAGATTTGAAAATGAGTCCTAAATAAACATGTTAGCCCAAATGGTCCCACAGAAAGTTAATATAAAAAAATGTAAAGGGCAATATAAAGTTAAGGAAAGAGGAAGTATCCTGGAATATATTTACTTGAGCAGTGAAATTCAGGACCATTCAGCGGAAATTGCTCATTTGGGACTAGTTTTGCACCAAACCCCAACAATTCTTGATCCCCTCATGGAATATTACCAGGTTTCTCTCCAACAACTCCTCTCAATTTCAGTCCCAACCTGTGGATGCAAGCAATACATCTTTCAATTTTTCCTCTGAGCTCTGTATGCGATGATGGTAGGGGTGGTGGCACTGTGGAGAGGAGGAATCCAGTCTCTCTCTGTGTGATGGGCTTTTTTTGTTTTCTGTTACAGAAGAGCACAATTAAAGTTATTAGAATGTAAACTAATTTATTCTTAGATTCGATAAAGGAAATTGATTATCCAGTTACTAGTTACAATTTAATTGTAATTATATAAACTACTTCTTAGATTGGTGGATTGTTGCATCTTCCAGAAATGGCACCAGATGCACTTTTGGCTTTCCCGAGAGTCACTCCCATCCATCCCAGCCATTGCAGACGTCCACTAAAGCAACTATCTTTCAGCTGCCACATCAGGAAATGCTGCCTAATGAACAGGTTCTGTCCCCTTGCAAATCCCAACCCTCTTCTATCGGAAGTAAATCCGGCAATTGCAGTTGTGGGAGGGGAGGTTTACAATCAATAGCATGATGAAAAGGTGGGCAATGAGTGGGCTGGAGGGTACAAAGCCCACTACCAGAGAAATAAACTGGCAGGAAGAAAAGAGGGCATAATAAATTAGATAAAAGTAAGGTGCTATCTTTGGATATATTTTTTTACATTTTCATTTCACACGCTTTAAATGTGCAAAAGCACGGTGAGAAGGCCACACTTTACAGAATCTTGGAACATTTGCTGTGGCCTACTCACCATAAAATATGGTAACAGCCAATACAAGCTTTTTGGCAGCTTTTGTTTGGTAACTTTCTGAAAGTATTTTACTCTACTTGTGTATGAGAAAATGTCATTTTTTGAAGCAAAGAGTAAGTAAATATCTCTGGGCAAAGGTAAACAAATGAATCTTGAGCACATGCAATCTTACTTCAATGATGCAAGCAGAGCAAGGCAAGAACATGAGACAAAAGATGACAAAATGGGGTTCTGAACAACATGAGAGCTCAGGATCAAAGAAAGAAACTGTGGTTTGGAATATGCATAATACATCACTCTGAGAAACTACTAATGGATATACTTAATGGCAACCAATGCAAATAATGCCTTCTGTTGCAATGCAAGATGATTATTGGATGAAGCTCTAAAGAAAATATGGTACAAGTGTGTGGCTAACATGGGAAGAACCTGATGCTTTTGTGTAGAATTTTGTATCTATGATCATTAGAAGTATGGCAGAAAGGCAAATAATTCATTTACAAGAATCTGCTCCATGAAAATGTATGTTTCATTCCAGGAAATATTTTTCTCTCTCTGTTAAGTTTTTCATCTTTCAATGACTGTCACTGTCCACTTGATGGCACTGACAACTGGGCAATTTGATGGGGTTGCAAGCATAAAAAATCAGTTTAGCCTATGATGCAGCACAACGACTGATGAATGGCCTAAGATGAGTGTAAATTTTCATCATAATATTTTGACTAGAACTCTAGTTTTTACCTATTTTCATTCAAAAATGAGTTTGGAATAGTGACTGACTAGTCATTCACATAAATGATCCCTTACTATGATATATTTGTAAATTTCTTCATATCCCAAGCCCCACTTACACTTGATAAGAGATATTATGAAATAAATTTCATAATCCTAACCTCCTGGTACTAATGAATGTTTACTCATTAAAAAATACTCTCTACAGGCATCTGTTTTACCTTGCTTGGATTCCACTGTGGCCGCAAAAGTTTTACTAGGCATTAAAGGTTTCCCTGGTCCTAAAACTTAAGGATTCAACTTAACACTAACATGAACTCTTGTTGGGTTGATAATGGAATAGACAAATCCATTACAATTGTACCAGTTTAGATTCGACATCCCATCTTGAACTTCAAACAGAAACAACATCTTTCTTTTGAAACCAATGCAGGTGTTGTCTCTAGCAGGCATGATATTACACTTTCTCAGTGCCCAGCAGTTATGATACCTTCTGCTGTCTTACATTTACTCCTTCCTATTTTAAAGCATATCTTGTCACTGAACCAATATTATTAAACTGATGATGGTAGGTCAGGCTCTGTACCTGAAGTAATGTACTCTGTAAGCATTGGAGAATTTGCAGGTGGCTCTTATTGAGTCCAATAATTATCTGCCACTGGCAACTAAGTAATAGATTACTGAACTAGTTACTACGCTGAAGGTCAAGAATTTTTAGGAACACAGTAATTCTCCAGTAATTCAAAGGAATTACATTCCAATTCTGAAAGGCCCAAGGAATTTGTGCTAGTACTCCACCCACACTCTAAACATTAACAAGGAATTCCATTCTGCTATATTATTGCATGAACAACAAGAGGTATTATGGATGCAAGATTAACAGACAATAAGCAGATGACAGAATAATGGTAGCACAATGGCAAATGGCAACCCTTCAACAAAAGGGCAACCATGTCATTATAACTTAACTAACTCACCCAAGCAGAAAACCAGATACTGTGAACTCAACACCAACCCCATCTCTGCTACCATTGACTCTACCACTACTACTATTCTCCACCACTCCTGCCACAATCACTGTTGCCTCTGCTGCTTTGCCACTGCTGCCTGCTGCTACTGCTTCTGCCATCACTTTTGCTGGCTGCTGGCACTGCTGTCATATCCACTGCCACTGCTGCCAGTTCTTTCACTGCCAGTTTTACTGCCACTACTTTTGATGATACCACAACCCCTGTCACCACTGCACCATTGCCACTTTTCCTTGACCACTTTTTCCTCTGCCATTTTTGCAGCCACTACTTTTACTGCCGCTACTGCCATTGCCTATGCCACAACTTTTGACTCTGCTACTACTGCTACTGCCACCGCTGTCACTTTTGCCACTGCAACTTTTTCCATCACCACTACAACTGGTTGCCCCCACTATTTCACTGCCACTACTGTCAGTTGCCATTACTGCTGCTGCCACTATACCTCTGCTGCCACTGCAGTTGCCACTGCCGCCACCATCACTACTGCTGGTCATGCCACTCCCACTGCCACTTCCATTACCGCCACTTCTGCTGATGACATTTTTGCCACTTCCAGTTTTGTCACCATCAGTGTGCTGGTCGCCGCCACTTCTGCCACTGCCACTGCTTGCCATTACTGCCACTGCTGCTGGCACCACTTTTTCTACTGCCACCTTTGCAGCCACCAGTACCATCACACTAAAACTGGCCACCACACTTTTGCTACCACTACTGGTGCAGCTGCTACTGCTGTCACTGCCACATAAGAAATCAACACAATACACTACCACTCTTTGCCACTCAATTGCTGCCACTACAATTGCTGTTGCCACCACTGCTTCAACCGCAACAGAAAAATCAGCACAACATGCCGACACTTATTGTCTGTGGACACCGATCACTTAGTGCAAGCACATCTACCACAGTCATAACATCATAGTGTACAATGCACACATATTATTCAAAAAAGGGAGTATAGTATGTTTTATTTAGTAGTTGCCATTAAATTCCATATTAATATATGACATGAGCCAAGGATGCTCTCAGGGACTCTTGCCACAAATATGCCCAAAAGGG
>JALLPD010002081.1:0-10774 GCA_036940065.1 Cyclotella cf. meneghiniana | reverse complement strand
TCCGATCTCAGAATCATCTAACAATGACGAAACATATATTGATGAAGAATTGGAAGGCATAGATCTTAGCTATGATGAATCAGTATATGACAACAGTGATGATGAGGACAAATACACAAAAGAAACCAGGAGAGGACAAAAAGTCAAACCACCACTTCAATACCATGACAACATCCAAATCACAGTCGAGGGTATGCATTTCACCATTGGGCACATGCATTTTCTTGTAGGGGTGACAGACCTAAGGACACCAATCCCAGTGCATGAAGATGAGCTGGGGGTCCTGGGTACCATCATGACACAGATGAGTCTGAAGGAAGGGTTGCGGAGGTTTGGTGGAAAAGGAAGGCTGGGGGCATACAAAAAAATGAAACAATTACACGACAAACACACCTTCTTCCCACATGACCCAAGAACCCTATCCAGTGAAGAAAGAAAAAAGGCATTATGGTCACTCAACTTCCTCAAGGAAAAGAAGACAGGAGAGGTGAAGGGATGCACACGTGTGTATGGGGCACCACAAAGAGGGTACATTAGAAAAAAAGATGCTGCTTCACCAACAGTGGTGACTGATTCGATGTTTATCACAGGAGCAGTGGATGCATTCAAAAGTTGCACCATGGCCTTCTTGGACCTCCCAGGGGCATTCTTGCACATACTAACAGATGAGAAAGTAATCATGCCTTACGCGGAGAATTATGCAAACTCATGTGCCTGGTAGATCCAAAACTGTACTGCAAGCATGTTTGCCATGACAAAAAGGGAAACCCAGTGCTATTCGTTGACCTATACAAGTCATTATATGGCTTGATGCATTCAGCACTGCTGTTCTATGAGAAGCTGAGGAAGGAACTTGAAGAGTACGGTTTGAAAATGAATTGTTATGTGGAAACATGAAAGGGCAATCAACTCAATGTGTTATGGTATGTGGATGATCTTACAATATCATGTAAGGATAAGTACAAGATGACAAGACTGATCTACTATCTCAAAGGAATATACGGAAACAACATCACCATACATCATGGAGGAACGGGAGAATACTTGGGGATGCTCCTGAATTGTACCAACCCAGGAGTGATCCAAGTGGACATGTCCAGATATGTAGAAGAGGTATTGTGTGACTTCCCAGAGTTTGTGAGAAAAACTAGCCCTACCCCCCACACCAATGAGCTCTTCAAAGTGTGTGACAAGGACTGTAGCAAACCCCTGCCTGAGGAACTGATGGTCATGTTTCACTCGGGCATGGCTTAGCTGTTATTTCTGGCCACAAGAGCACAAAAGGACATACAAACAGCAGTATCTTTTCTCTCAACACAACTAAAACAAGCAGATGAGGAAGACTGGGGAAAACTATGATATGTGATGCAGTACCCACAGGGGACAAAGACACTCAAGTTGTGGATAGAAGTGCATCGACAGCGGGTGATGAAGTGGTTTGTAGATGTGGCCCACATGGTGCACTGGGACTGCAAGGACCAAACTGGGGCCATGATGACCTTAGGGCATGGTGCCATCCTCAGCTATTCTTGAAAGCAGAAGATCAACACCAAGAGTTCCACCAAGACAGAGCTTGTGGGAGTGGATGATGTGATTAGCAATATCTTGTGGAGTCTATATTTCATGCAGGAGCAAGGTTACAGCACAATGGATGCCGTGATCTACCAGGACAACAAAAGTGCAATCCTGTTGGAGTCAAATGGAAAGATATCAAGTGGGAATGCACCAAACACATCAAGGCAAAATATTTCTTTGTAGTTGACAAAGTTGCAGAGGGGGACATCATGATCAGTCATGTACCCACCGCATCTATGTGGGCAGATATGAACACAAAACCCAACCAAGGTTTGCCATACCAAATCAATTGCAGCCATATGTGTGATTGGACAGACAAGATGCGAGCACAATATTGATATGTCAAAAAAGGGACGCCCTTCCCAGGAACCAAAACAACATCTGTTTTCCTGGAAAGTTTGCAGGAATGTGTTGGGAAGCATGGAGAAATGGGATCCCACTACACTAGAAGTACAGATAGGACAAGTAATGTGACCTCAGTAGTCAGAAAAGGTGTGGTTCGGCTTTTTGCTTAACACCGATGACAGGTGGCCAGTAAGCTAGACAATACCGCTCACTTCTTTAAAATACTCTATGGTTTACAACACTTATTCTTAACACCTCCAACTCTCAAGAAGAGAGGGGGCAAGGATGCTCTTAATAGGCTGTTTTATAACAAAACCTAAGAATAATTTAACATAATTACAATTTCTTTACTAACTAGTTAATTAGTTTGGTTAACCTAATGTAAAATTAAATAAGTTTACATGATTAAAAATTTAAATGTGCTCTCCAGGCACAGAAAACAAACAAGCCGTGAGTTAATCCGGAGCCGTTCCTTGCAGACACAACAATACACCAGAGCTGCGAGATGTCATAGCCAACAACAGTGCATTGCCGCAACTGTAGCAGTAGTTACCACATGTGCACTCTTTGTTTGTCGCAATGGTGCCAATACCTTGAAAAGACACTCCGGTGATTGGTTAGATGATAGACACAAAAAATTACTATGTAAAAATGTATGCCCACCAAAAAAGTGAGGTGATGTGGGGTGAGTTNGGGAACTATGGGAAACCCAGCATATGGGTGTGTTGGTCATGCAATGGAGAATCCATTCATAGTAAATTTTGTTTAAAAAGAGAGGTTTAAAGGCTTGAAAAGTAAAATGTCCTGAAAATTGGGGAGATTGTGTAAAGTATAGCTCTGATAATGATGTAGCTATTGGTCCGATTTTTACAGTATGTCTTTTGCATCTATAATGTGTCAAGTTTTTGGTTGATCAAATAGGTCAGCTATATTAGTTTTAATCATGCCTGATGTTGTTATGAGATAAATGATAGGTAACATACGGTACTATACCATACTGACAAACAAAAGTCAAAAAATCTTGTCACCACCAACCAAACAAAAAGCTATGATAGAAGATAGCCCATACACTGCTTCTTATTCATCCCCAAAAAATTCCAACAAAACAGGTATCATAATAAAATTTGTGTGGTTGCGATTTGGGACTATCCAAAATAACCTAAAATAACTTGTTATGATTATGTATTTTGATCTGTTAATTGATTGATGTGGAGATTGTTTTGTCCATCACTCTCTCTTATGTTTGCTAAACAAGGATTCAAGCCATGATAACTGAGACATAGATTGTTGTCTATGATGGCATACTGTCTGATCTAAATTGATCATGTGTTCATGTTCTTTTGTCCTCTCCAATATCTTCCTGTTAGCCACCCATGATTGTTGTAGATAATTTATTGGTTCAACTCTGCATTGTAGATAGAGCAAAAGACTGCCCAAAGAGCCTCTACTGGACTTTCACCCTCTATGAGGCAATGCCACATTGATGTCATTGCTATGCTCTCTATCACAGTGCTTTATTTTGCTGTTGTTGATCCTTTCCAGACTAAAATGATTGTTGACTGTGCTATGCAATGTTCATGAAAGTCATTTTCCACTGGCTTCATTGTAAACACTAAAACTTTGTATCTTATTATAGATCTATTTTTTGGGTCTATTCTAAAATGTGCCAAAGCTGGAGGGACTGCACTAAAAAATCTATAATAGATTTATTTGGTACTCAGTTGTTGGATTGGAGATACACTATTCTATCTGTCAGGGGTAGTATATTGAATACACCACTGTGATTCATGATTATTGCCATATCATAGAAGGCCCAAAAGTGAGACTCCTTGATCATCATGTTCTCAAATCTCAAATATGAAGAAATGCTCAACTCAAGTAGACTCATTGTTAGAACTGAGCTACACAATTATGTGTGTGATTGTTTCAAATATCCTGGAATATTGGAATGCAACATCATTTCTTTGTTATTTCATATTTCAGTTTAAAAATAAATGAGACAAATTGTTTAAACTCTATTTCTGCTTGACTCCTGTGTCACATGACTGTCTTGTCTACCTTATTTGTAACATGTCTGGTGAAGGTATCTATCTCCAACCTAAGAAGAAACTTTAATAATGTGAACTAGAGATTGGTGCTTTACTTCTAAAACTTGTCAAACTCTATCTCACATCAAGTTTTATACTAGTTCCAAGATTTTATGGCCATTTGATGTTATGAATTTGCAAATTGGGCTGTGTATCATCATAGTAAGTTATATTACCTCATCATAGCCTGTGAAATGATCTTGTAAATATCAATACGAGACTAACATGACATTCTTACCAGAAAAAGCAGTATGACTGATATAGACTTAACAATTCTAAATAAGAAAGGAATATGACATTTTTATAATGAATGCTTAACATATTGAGATCAGAAAGGAAAATGAAATTTTCATATTGCATGTTTGCAATCTGAATAGAATGATTCTTATCTCATCAACAGTAAGAACTGTATCCATGTGGAAGATACATTTTTCAGCAACACATCATGATGAAGATATGAAAATACACATTTCGCATTCCACAGATATTAGATTCATACTTGTCATTTGTAACACAAGATAAATATATTCAAAAGAAGTGATTTGAAAAATCACATCATGACATGGCACCAAATAATATCAGGATATAAAAGCAATCATACCTCAATGTGTTGAAGTGCACACATCCAGATAACAAAACACATATTTTCAGACTTCAGAAGATTGATGACATTATCATTTCATTTTTGTTGATGCAACTAGTTTCTTGTGCTTTGACTCCATTTAGTTTTTGATGTGACTACTTATGAGGGTGAGTAAAACTGATACATAGACAAGATTGCTCTACATCATACCCTTCCATTTAGGGTGCTAGTCCAAACCACACTCAAACATCATCGTGGGCCATTACCATCAGAAAATAAATGTGTCTTTTATCCATAATGCAATCATCTGTCATATAAATGTTCATTGATGATCATTTCTTTGGGTATGTGTGCAAATCCTCAACTTGGGATGCTCAACAATCTGCTCAGCATTTTCATCAAGGTTCTGGATGATGCATACAACCTGCATGTTTTAAAGGGATGATTATGAGCATTTTTCCCTGTGTTTTGAACAACATCTGTCTGATGTAAAAATAGCATGTTGCTTCCTCTTGGATTGATAGATGGTACATTTCTGCAATCCTCATGGTTCCAGTTGTGGTGCAATCATCCAGGCAAACTACATGATTGGAGGTGCTTATTTGTTGGTGGGGTATTCGTTGTCAATACAAGCTTGTGTTTCTTCACTAAACCTGTTTCTTGGCAACAACTTTCATGGCAGGCCAGAGAGCTTTTACCTCAATTGAAAGCATCTAAGTCAAAGAGGCCAGTCCTGGAGATCAAGTTAGTGAAAATAGAATGAATGTATTGGTCAGTACACATATTTTTAGCTATTATCAGAAGCTTCTGCTCACCCAATATTTGTTCTCACCCGCCAGACAGAAACCTCCCTTCAACAGGCCTATACTGGAGAATGTTTGTTCTAAATAGTAAATGATGGGTCAGTGAAGTTTGTCTTTTTCAAACTCATAAGAAGTGTGCTGAGAAAGTAACTGTTGACTATCAGGTAATATTTTCTCATTGGAATGGATCAATCAGATGTGATGGCATCCAAGGATTCAAGAGTTGTAATTATAGTCTTGTTCAAGCAGCACAAAAGGGGGTAGGTTGACAGACTGCCATGATGTCTGTTTCTATAGTTTGTTATATTATGTATTGATGGTCACATATGGTTTTACTCTCCTTCTGCCCACCAGTTTTTGTTGATTGAGTTTTTAGGTTACCACATCATTAACATCACAAAAGAGGTGGAATTGCAAGACATTGTCATCAAAGTTCAAATCCCATCCCTCGTGCAAATAAGTTAGTTGCAGATTCTGTAAAAAAGGGTGAGATTTAACCATTTGTCTAGTAATTACACAGTTTTTTTGGATGCCACATTTTAACCACATTACTGCAATTGTTCCTTTCTCCTCCATAAACCACAATTTGAAAGATCTTTTAACTCAGAACCCTCGCACTAGTCAAGCAGTGACTTATCCTGAAAAAAATGGTGAGATCTATCCATTTTTGCCAAAGTTACACAGTTTTATTCCCAGAGGACTTATGTTGTTGCAAGATGTTGTATCCGCATTACCACAATTGTCCATTCCTCTTCCCCAAACCACAATTAGACCCATACATCATCTCCCATCCCTAGCACAGGTTAGTTAGTTGTGGATTCTGTAAAATATGTTGAGATATAACCATGTGTCTAGTAATTACACAATTTATGTGGAGGCCAAATTTTAACTGCATTACCATGATAGTTCCTTCCTCTCCCCCCAGCCACAGTTAGAGAGATCTTTCAAATCACAACCCTTGTGCTAGTCAAGCAGTGATCTATCCTGAAAATGAAATAATGAGATCCTTCCATTTTTGTCAAAGTTACAAAGTTCCCCCCCCCAATGACTCATGTTATCATACCTTGTTTTCACTGCATTATTGTGATCATCCATTTCTCTTCCCGGATCTACAATTAACTCCCATCCCTAGTCCAAGTAAGTCAGTTGCAGATTCTGAAAAAGAACAGTGAGATATAATAATGTATCTAGTAATTACACTGTTTTTCATATGATTACTCACATAATCATGAATACATTTTCATCACATTACTGCGATGGGCCATTCCTTCTTTCCAACCCACAATTTGAAGAATCAGTCATCTAACAAACCTTGCGCTACTCTAGCAGTGACCAATTATGTCAAATAACAGTGAGAGTTGATTGTTTGCGTATGAATGATTGAGTTTTTTATCATATGACTTACGTAACCATCTTTTCTGTTCATGTATTACCATGTTTGGTCATGCCTTATCTCCAACCCACAATTTGACTCATCCGTCAACTCTAAACACCCCTGGTCCTCATGCAGTAACAGATTGTGTATAAAAGCTGTGAGTTCTCCTTGTTTTTGAAGAAATTCTGCAGTTATTTGTCAGATTACTAATGTAACATGTATTTTTGTCATCGTGCTACTGCTTTTGGCTATTCCTCCTTTACCAACCCCAAATTTGTCTGACCTGTCAACCCCTTGCACTCCCAATTGTCATGTATTGTCTTTTTTGTGAATAAAGGGTGAGATATTTTTTGAAGCATTTGCACAGATGATCAGTGAGTTCTTGCCCTTGTTAAAGAAATTACCTTGTTTTCAACCCACAACTCATGTTATTCGTTTTTCCTCTATATTTGATATTCGCCATTCCTTCAACCCCAACTGCAACTGCAATTTAGCATTTTGAATGGACCTGTAAACTCCCAACCTTTTCAGCACCCAGGAGTTACATATTACTAAAAAAATTCAGTGAGTTCTCTTAATTTCTGATCTTAATGCATGATGATATCCAAATTAAAGCATTTATTCTAACTCAGTTATGTTTTTGATCATTAAACACGCTGTCATTCACTGCGTAACAACCTCTTACAGCTACACCCATCTGACACCTTCAAATGTCTTGTCCTGGAAGACACTGCACTTCATGCAAGAATTGTCAAGAGGACAAGAAGAAGTGCATTTGTTTCCAGTTGGTTGCTCACTGTTCATTTTGTGTTTGATGCTTCAAGCAAGGCTTGTCATGTTCTTTTGCTGATGGTATGGATAATAAAACTAAAATGATTCTTCAAGAAAAGTGCAAAGCTCAAAACTGATGGGACTTTGTTTGTAGAAGATGTAGCAGAAATGAGTGGCTGTGCTGCTTCATTGCCATCTTTTCCAAACTAATCTCTCAATGTTGTTGCCTATGACATTAACCTATGAGTTGGTGAAGCAGAAGGGATTGGACATGCTGTCCCATTGCCATGAAAATTATGCTATTCTCATGATGTGACATGCTCTTTTTCTGAAGTTACTCTTCATCCAACATTTGAATTAGTCCTCAAGTCAAAGTCAAGGTGCAAGGGTTCTAGAATGTTGTTTGAGTTAGATTTTCAGTCCTTCCAAGTATCTGTGTACCACCTCAAGAACCGTCTAGCTTATGTGCAGCATCACAACCATGTCTTCTTCAAATGTACTACATTTCCGCAGAGATCCTTCAAGAATAATGCAGAGAACTGTTTAGTATGCTTTAAGTTTGAAGGGATGCCTGTTTTCAAACTTGGTGTGGTGAAAGGCATGTACTACAATGCTAATACCTATTCTCTATTCTGGCTTTGTTGCTGATGCTGTAACATCCATTTCGGAATTCCCAAAACAATTTTTCAAGAATAGCACATGATTCTGCATCTTCCTTGTAATGAGAATGACATTGTACCACCAGTCATGATAACCTTGTTTCAATCTTGAGAATGCAAGAGTGATGCAACTTCTTCTTAATTGTGCAGTGCATGATAGGACAAACAAATAATAACTTCCACATGATAGAAAAATAGAAGCTGCATTGGAAAAAAGCATAGCCCCAAACTGTTGCTATCCCGCTTTTTGAATTAAAAGAGGTTGAAAAAAAGGGCCCGGTAGAAATATACATTAGAAAGAAATGCCTGATACATTTCACTGACTTACCTATGCAATCTTTTATGTAGTATGTCTGGGCACACCATTGACATTAGAAAATATATCATGCACATGAATGGATTCATTTCTATTCAACAATTGTAATGTTGCACATCCAGCAGCATCTAGCACCAATGTTGAAAATGAACATGTATTGATAGATGGTTCTTCAATGTATGGAGACAATATGAATGACAACAATGATGAAATATTTCCTGACAGTGTCTCCCCTCCGATTCTCCCTCCAAATTGTCAAATTGGACAAGAGATCATGACCACTGGCACTGTAAGAGCTTCTGGATCAAGTGTGGAAGAAATCAGGAGAGCATATACTGTAAGGTTAAGTGAGATTGAGAAAGAGATGAAGGAAGTCAGTGAACATCTTGAGGGGAGTAACATGATGTCTCATGGAAACAAAAACGGTAAGCACCGAAGTGATTAGAGAGGGGAATTTGAGTTGTGGGACAGAATCCAAAATATGATTACACCAATGCAGTGATCTATCATCCAGCGACAAGTTATGCTGGAGATGTCCTTTTTCTACACATCAAGTTTTTGGAGAGAGGATGGAATGATTATGATGATACGAAGGATAGTGTATGTAAGAAAGTCATGATGAAGTCTGACATTCAATTTCCTCAGTGTGTTAATAAAAGTTCGTATTGGGAGAACATCATAGCAGGGATGGTGCATATAAAATACTAAAATTTGAAATGCAATTACCACAATGCATTGAGGAAAGAGCTCATCAGTAAGTGAAGTTTTGACTCTCAAATGTTGCATTGTTATTTTCTCTTATCATAATTTATCATGACACTTTGATTATGAAGGGAACATGCACATTGGTGTGACAATGTATACAATCATGAAAAAGTGCATTTTGGTTGGAATGACAGGAGAGTACAAACCATTTTAATGGTTGGGAAGAACCAAACAAAAGAAGATCAAGATTGAAAAGAATTCACTGGAGGTTTCTACTACATGGTAACCCTAATGACAAGTGCTTTTTATACATGATACAGGGATGATGCAAAGGAGAAGAAGCAGTTGTGGGAATTGATAATAGTAAGTGATATGGAAAATCATGATGATGTTTGGAAGCACATCTACTATTGACAAAGAGAAATTTGCTGAATACAAAAAGTTGACCAAAACACAGATGGAGAGTCAAGGGATCAGTCTAGATAATAGAAGGAATTGCCTCAAGATTAAGCCAAAGTTCACTCATGGACAGAGTCAAGTGCCTTTCTGTGATGCAGTTAAGACTGAAGGTGTTGATTTCTACAAGAAAACATACAGGAGAATGATGAGATTCCTCAGCAAGCCATTTGGGAAAACATGAAATTCAAGATGATTGAATGGAAGGGATGGTTAAGAATAAGAGGGGTAGAGAAAAATCTACAAATGAAGAAATGCCACCTTTGGATGATGGGAGGAGGTGTGTAAAGGTGACAAAGTATACAAAGAAATGATGGAAAGAATTAATGATGAATACAGTGGGTGTTTAGAACACAAATAATGTAAATGTGCACTTGGTGCCATGTTTGTGTAGATAATCATGTTGACCAAATATAATTATTTTGATGTTTAAATATTTACATGTGGATATGAATGTAGTTATTCATAATTGATATTAGTGTTCAGTTTATTGATGTTTAAGTGACAACAGTGGTGAAAAGGAAGTGTTAATTCTTACTCTTCTTGATTTTTCCTTCATATATTGTATATGGACTACATCCTGTTGGTACAGGTGAAAATATATTGTGGATGTAAGTGGGACATATTAAAAATAAATGTTTTCACTTACGCAAAAATGGAGTTAAACTAACACTTTCTTCAAGTAGCTACACAACATACATGTAAGCAGCTACAGGTAAAAATACAGAGTGAATACACATAGAGGTCACTGGGAAATTAATTGAGATGTCTTTCAGGCAAAAAAAAATATAATGTACATACTTCATGCATCTTGAATATGTACGTCAGTATCATAAACTGATTTTATGATGGAATTACCTGTAGTGCGATACACTACCACGTGCAGTCTACTGAGATACCGCAATCACAAGAAAAGGTCTATATATGTGTGTGATGAAAAATATATTTAGACATGTACATTTCTTTTTGTGTTTTTCTCCTCTACAAATGCAAACTGTAATAAGTTCTAGCTATACTACTAGTAATATAGTATGAAGATAAAACATGTAAGTAAAAAATGTTAATTTAATTTTTTGACTGATCCCCTACCACCCTCCTA
>JALLPD010002080.1:0-10780 GCA_036940065.1 Cyclotella cf. meneghiniana | reverse complement strand
TTAAAGTTTTTAACCTATTAGTGTGAGTCAAAAACTTTGACTACACTTATTGCACAAGAAAAAAATTCTTAGGGCAATTTACCACTGCGTAAAAAAATATGTCACTTTCTGGTCTTTTTTATTTTATTTTATTAGTGCGCATTTATGCTACTCACTAACATATCATTATGCCACTTGTGCAGGTGTGTACCATTGAGTGGTCTTTTTGTACCAAGTGTGTGTTTAGGCATTTCTTATGGTCTTTTGTGCCACGTGCACATTTATGCGTCACTTATGGTCTTTTTTGTGCCATGTGCACATGAAAGCATCAATTATGGTCTTCTTTGTGCCATGTGCGCCTTTAAGTGACACTATGTGGTCTTAAAAACTCTGCTAGGTGGAGCGGAGCTACCCGTGTCTGCTGGGACTCAGCCTCAGTGATGTGTAAGGGTATTTTTTCATGTTGGCTCATGAGTGAGACTCACTACAACAAGGTGAGTGCATGACTCAACACTACATTGTAGGGCTATCATACGATAGTTACCTAAACCATTTGTTGGTGGGAGATTTTAAGTAGTAGATTAGAGAGGTGGAAATCCGGATGGTTGGAATCCAAGATTCAATTTAATTTATGAGCTTAATTCTACTGGTTCAAAATGAGGATTGCCTTTTGGTAATCCACATGCTTTTATCATGTAGCTTACATTATAATCAAATTTATTTGATGTTGGCTGCAAGTTGTGTTGGTTGCAAGACTTAGTCCATTCTTCAACTGCCACAACTGCCAGTGGAATTTTATTCCAAGAGAAAGTTTCTAAACAATATCTCTTTTTTTATATTAGTGCTGATAAGTATACTGAGTAAGTATGTGTCTGACATATTGTGTTTCTCGGAAAATATTATCCAGTTTCTTATGTACTTCCTCTGTACTATACAAAAGGAAGAGGACAGTTCTTATGTCCTGATTAAGGGCCATATTCTGAGCTATGTCTACTTAAAGGGTATGTAGATACTTGGCTCACACCATGCTGCTTAGCAGAGTGCATTGTTGCATATGCTTCAACCAGTTTTGTGTGTATATTGAGGTGAAGATTAATTTTCTAATCCTTTTTTGAGTTCATGAATTGATGAAATATTAGACAACATTCATGACAAGATGAATGTTGACAGGTTGGGAGTTGGGATATCCAAGTATAAAAAATCATTCCATCCCATACTATGAAGTAGTTCAGGTAATTCTGGACAATAAAAGAGAGCCAGGTGTGCAGTATGGGGACATGTTATCACAGACATCCTGTAGTAGAATGTTAGGTGGGGATCACCCAAATGATGCCTTGTCCCATTCTACAGAGTATTATGTGCAATCATGTCATATTCAAGAAGATTCCAGAGTACATGATAGCAACAATAGATCCCACTCTTCAAAGTTTAAACAGAAAAATGCAAAATGCTAGGACATATGCTTACCTGTATTTTTACCCAATTGATTGCTGTGATGCATCTTCGGTGAGTTTTGGTGCAGTGCAATCACAGTTTGTTAAGGTTAGTACTGGCATAAACACATCCTGACTTGATGCTGTGGAGTGGGAGCATTGACAAAAAGGGAAGAGATGATGCTGGATTTATGTCAGGAGACAACATGTAGAATGGGTTGTCAGGATGTGAAGGAAAGCACGATACACAAGGATTTTCATCTGTAATGGAAAATGATAACACAGACAATTGAGAGGATTTGTTGTCAGGAGGGGGAAGAAGATGAGAGAGGGGGGTTTCATGTACAATGGGAGGTCATTGCAGAGATAGTGAGGGTGTAGGTGTTTTATAGTAAATCATACTTAATCCATCTAGACAAAATAAGGCTTGTAGGCATGGACATAAGTTTTTCTTTTCTGCATAAGCAGAGCAGCAGCATTCCATCAGGGAGTCAGAGGAGTAGGATGCAAGAGGTTCTAAATGTGAGGGAGATGTGGATGACAAGGGCCAGGGTTTCAGCTTGAGGAGTGGGGAGATGATGACATAGATGTATTTTAATGCACAATTAGTGTTGATGGCACTGCACATCTCTGACATCATGTCTTGATCATGATTGTCATGCAGTTTGGGACGAGGCAAAGGAAATCAAAATATGCAACAAGAATTCAGTTCATCATCTCATGCACAAGTATTTTCAAAAATGTAACAAAGTGCAATCTAAAATTAAATTCCTCATAACAAGATAGAGAAAACATGCATGACTCAAATGGTTGGAGAGAGAAGATCTCAGGGAATATTTTTCAAATCATAAAAACATTTTGTACATGAGATTGATCATAAAAGTGATCCTATGGTACAATTGTAAATTGTCTACATACAGCAACTCCTGTTCTATAACACCAATCTTCTCCTTTCTAAGAACCAAGAAAGTAAAATGGTAAAGTATTCACAAGAAAGTGCAAATGACATTGTTCTAGTAGCAGCAATAAAGTCTTGGTCTAACAATGCTGTGCATGAAGAGTAGAAAGCTCTTTGGAGTACTTCATGATTCTGTGTTAAATGTTCTCCCAACAGACATTTGTATTTTGTTATAATAATACAACAAGAAGGGTATCATGGAAGCATGATATAAGAACATACTTCCACTGTGTCCCTCCTCATGAATATGTCTTGCAAGGAAACTAGCAAAAAAGAAGATCACCATAACTACATACAGCAGCAGCTTGAAGGCAATATCAATGGTGAACATAATATCAAATGCTTTGTGACAACAGAAGTACTCATTGCAAGACAATGGATATAGAGAAAAAGATGGTCTCTTCTTTTTCACATCTAACAAAAAAACAGAGTTCTGATCTATTTGAGGAACTTTAGGGAAAGATAAAGATGCTTCACTGGAGACTCAGACAATGCCGAACACGGTGGTCACATTGATTCACCTCAGACTTGATCATCTTGTAGAGTTGAGAGTCCTTCTTTTACCACAGATAAAATGTGGATGGGTTTCATCTCCTTCTTCCATCTTCCATATTGGTACCAAAGATGATTGTGGGTTAGTGATTTTCACAGACTAATCACAGTAAACAAGATAATACAATATCCTTTTTTGCTTTCAGTTATTGCACAAAGTCGTTTTTTTACCAATCTTATCATGATAAAATGAAGTTATTAAACACTGTTCAAACTTCATGAGGAAAGTGAAGATTTGGTACACATATCACTTCTTTAGGAAAGTAAGTACAGTCTGAATTGCTCTCAAAACATTTTACAAGCTAAATTGGAACAACATATTGTGTTGGTCCCTAACGTTTTTGTAGACTGTGAATAAGATTTTTCAAGTAAAATGGGCAAAGTTACAGATTGGTGCTGATATTGGTTGCCCATGAGAAGAGTCAAACCTAACTAGTTGATTTTTTATCAATTTTCATCATGACATGTCCACACAACAAAGCAAGTTAAGATGCTAACAGCTATCAAATGTTTGGGGGGAAGACATGTTGCTCTAAGTCAACTATTATGTAGTCTGTATCAACAGTCAAATTCTACCAAGTGCTATTAGTAACCCAATACAAGAAGATACTATAATCACTGGAGTAACAAAATATAATAGCACAGCAGATATTGTTGTTGGACATGTTCTGTTCTCGTTGAAAGAGAGAAAATGGTGTTCGTATCTAGTAAGGGTGCCAATTCATCTTATTTTCCTGACTGATGCCATTTGACTACTGTGGATTCTGGTAACTATGAAGAGAAGCAAGCTGCTTCTGAACAGTCCCATGCTGCTGATTTTGAAAGGGATGATTGAGATCAATCTGCTGATGATTTGACAGAGAATTATAAGTATACTGATTCTGCATCAGTAGAACAACCAAACTGAGATTGATTTTTACTGTCAAAAAGTACAGCAGATGGCTGTTGGGGGGGAATAAATTGATCACCAGGAATCTGCTGTTCCAAGGGTTGTTTTGTATTTGAGACAAGAGGAGCATGATGGGACTTTCCCTGTTGCTGGGTCATCTGCTGTCTATTGCTAGTTGCACCGCCAAACTGAAACTGATGTTGACTGTCAGAAGACACAACAGGCTGCTGTTGGGAACGCATGAACTGACCACCAGGGATCTGCTGCAATAAGGGCTGTTTGGTATTTTGGACAGGAGGAGCATTAGAGATAATTCCCTGATGCTGGGTCACCTGATGTCCAATACTGGGAGAACTACCAAACTGAAACTGATATTGACCACCAGAAGGCATAGCAGGCTGCTGTTGGGGAAGCATGAATGGACCATCTGATATCTGCTGCTGCATCTGGTGCTGATTGGTATTTGGGACAGGAGGAACATGCTGGATCATTTGCTGTTCCTGGGTCATCTGCTGTCCGTTGATAGTAGTACCACCAAACTGAGACTGACTTTGATTTCCAGATATGAAATGACCATCTGGGATCTGCTGCTGCATCTGGTGCTGGTTAACAGAAGTAGCCTGAGGAATCGCTCCCTGTTGTTGGGCCAAATGCTGTCCATCATTAGTAGTACCAAATTGAGACTGATGTTGACAGACCAAAATTGCAGAAGGCTGCTGCTGGGGAGGGATGAACTGACCACCAGGGATCTGCTGCTGCACCTCGTGCTGTTTGGTATTTGGGACAGGAGTAGTATGCAGGATCATTCCCTGCTTCTGGATCTGTTGCAACTGATGAGGACCTGGGATCCCTCTGTAGCTATCCTCATACTGCTGTTATATGTTACATTAGGACAAATTTTGCTTGAGAACACATGCAGTAAGAAAATAACTGGTTTAATTTGACATTGTAGGTGTAAGAGCACTCACAGCAGAAGCATCTTCATGGATAGTCGCACTTCTCGAACGGGTTGACCTACAATCTCGTAATGATGCTGATGGATTCCAGGTGTTGTGTGTACAAGGGGACTCATATGAATAAGAAATACGAGAGGAAGCAATTGACCTACCCAATGAGTCCTGAGACCCAGCTGATGACATATTGTGCATGAATGAAACCTGATCAGGAGGAGCATCAAGTCTCATGCGAGAGGAGGAGGAGGAGGAAAGATTCAAATGATCTAAATATGAACCAAGCTCACTTGCAACATCTCCTTCAAGTTGGATTGTTGGGAGGCGTTTTTTAAGCAGTTGGACAGTCCTGAGGGGGAGGTGAAAATTTGAGAACCGATTAATCTTGGAAAAGATCTGAATCCAAGTGTCTGAGGTAATGTCAGCATGAAAAACTTGATCATCTGCAGCAAATTTTATGAGCTTGGCATGAGTAACAAAATCAAAGTAGCTGCTTCTTAAATTCTCAAGAAAAGCAACAGTCTCCTTCACTCTTGTGTCAATGTCCTCGATTTCTTCCTTCTCATTCTCCACAGTTTTACGATGAGAAGCACAAAGCTGTAGAACAAGGGCACATATTTTCAGTTCCCTATCAATATTGGATTCTACCTCAACCCTGCAAGATATCAACACATTTGCAAACTGAAGAGAGTCCTCCTGACACTGTTTCTTCTGCTGTAAGCTGTTATCTTCCAATTTTGCTCTGATAAGAGCTCCTAGCTTGTCACTGGTATCTGTGTCAAGAAGCTGATTAAGAATTCTGTGCCGAAGCACATCATTATTCGTCTTGGCCACATCAAAGTCAGATGGGTGGCACATTGCCAAGATCGACTCCAGAAGTCTCTTAGTGGAGCTCAATTTGTCTTCCTCATTACCACCCAAAAAGTTCTGGAGGTATGAATCTAGGACACATCTCCTTTCTTCCTTATCTTTGGCAGCTCTCAATTTGGCACTTTGGATGAGGTATGTCTCACGGGACTCTAGACTTAGAATACTTTGCCTCAGACTCAATATTTTTCTCTTTAGACGGGATACAGTCTTCTTCAATTCCTGTTCTTCATGTTGTCTCTCGTATGTTTTTGCCTTTTGGTTTTTCCTAGATCCTGCTTTCTTTTTGTTGGTATGACGGCCACCATCATTAATTCCAACAGAGAAAGCAGGAAGGGGAACAGGGGCTGGTGCTGGAGAGAGAGCTGAGGGAGTTGGTTTGGGAGGAGGGACAAAGAAACAACTATCAATTCTGAAGGCACTAAGAACTTGATCATTGAACTGACGACGGTCACATCCGAAACCACCTCCAATCCTATTACCATTTGAATCATTGATAGGGGCTTGAGTGAGGATTTGATGTTTGGGATCACTGCTCAGCATTCTTTCCCAAATACTACCATTGGATCGATTGGCCATGAGTAGCATGTCCTCATGGGTGGTCTCATTGGTGTAGAGGTATTCAAAATAATGTAGCATCATTGCGATGCAAGACTGGCTTTTTCTGTACCTGGAACCAATAATTTTTTCCCTCCACTCATCTGTGTCCAAGAACTTAAGAAGCTCAGGAGTCAATTTTTTGTGGATATTTGGGTCCAAATAACTCATAATTCTTCTTCTTTTGATTCGAACAATAAAATTGAAAGAAGAAAAACAAGCGAAGTTAATAGAAAATATGAAGAACAAGCAGAACAAACTGACAATCAAAGATGATGATGATTTCACTTGCTTTACACAATTACTACCACCACAACATCTACCTTATGATCGTCTAGCAGAAATGAAGTAGGAGGAGCAGAAGTTTTTACTTTTTGTCGTAGGATACTGTGTTAGTGCTGTTGAGAGAACAAGTTGGTGTATCTGGTTGAGTGCCGACTTAGGAGATAGGAGGGGAATAATGCAGCACTGATAGACAACATAATTCACATGATGAGTCAAATAGGATAAAATGTCATGCAGCAATAGGCTGGCGTGAAAACAGGGGGGGTGTCACAAGCCTTCGCAACTCTTCCTGCTGCTGTGGGAGACAACTTGACAAGATAGAGAAAAGAACATTTAAGTGCAATGCTATCCACTGGAAGAACTCTCTGTTACAAAAGAGAAAAAGAAAATTTGGATTTTTGATGAAAGAGGAACATTAGATGAGGTGCATAGAAGAGCTCGGACAGAAAGATTGATAATAAACCTTGAGACAGTCTATTGAAATGAAAAATAAAACAAAGTGGAAAGACCTACAATTTGCGTATTCGACCAGAGGTCTGCACTGTCAATCCTATTTCGTCGTCAAGGGGAGATCCGCCCTTGTCGTTCTCTCTGTCATTGAGCAACTGAAGCTCTAAGAAAGATGAGAACTCATTCCCTGACACATCTGGATGTGGTGGCTCGTCATCAATGCCATCACTACTTTGGCTGATAATTCTATCGATTTTCAGTCTTGCAAAGTTCTGTGTGACAATAGTTAAAGATGGGGAAATCTTGTCTCTTCGTCACACATCGTTAATCGTTAACAGGGCAGCATTTTGACTGCGTATTGTTGAGACAATATTTTTTGAGATCAGCGAGAACAACACAAATGCGTGGTATTCCAGTAATCTTACCGACCCAAATTCGTAGAGTCTTGCTGGTGTAGTGTTCGTCGAAGCAGTCACGCTCCTTGAACTTTCTCAGACCGTGAGAAACTATCTTAAGTCATCGCCAGCAAAGAGTCTAATATATCCGATCCACCACAACCCACAACGACAACAATTGTAATTGTATTCCAGCATTCAAGATTTATCTTCATGTCTCCATTGGCTTTAACGATATCCTGGTTCTGTGGTCGATCCATTTGCTCCAATAAGAGGAGTTCAAACTCCCTCATTCGTGTTCGCGGCCATTCTTGATAAAGAGTTCGAAGTGGTTGTAACTATTGGCATTCCTGGTCCACGCAAAGCCATCAATGCCGTCTTGAATGAAATAGATATTTTTGAAGTAACGAAAAACGGTAAAGGTATCACCGTTTAACCATGAAGAGTCTTCATAGTTATCTTCCGAACAAAAAACATTATCAATTGATACTCTAGCTGTCGTTTCCTCATTCAAGCCAGACGAAAATCAACCACGCCAGCATCATATGTAAGACTCATTTCATCTTGATTATTCCTCTATTGATACAGGCATTTAAGTCGACATGCCCTGGTACAGAATAATCCGATGAATCGTCCCCTTCAGAAGAACTTTTACATGATTGGGACTGCACAAACTGAGACTCTTCTCTAAATAGGAGACGGTAGAGGTGAAATGTCCAGAACCTGATTCCGCAACAGAGAGAATGCTATTCGTCCTTCACATACCCACTGTCAAAACAAGGTGAGAAGACAATCCTGTTTTTGACCTTAGCACAATTTAGAAAGATCATACTCTTTGACCTGAAAGATCATTTCTTTTGCATTGTTCAACTCATTGAGGGTGTTGATGCAGTCAGAGACACAGTCGGGAACTCTAGAAGATGGAATATCTGATGGGGACTTAGTTCAAGAGTTACAGGAGGGACAGTGGGCAAATTGCTCGCGGATAAAGTGGACTTCGACGAAATTAGTGACAATGCTATGTAGCTTGGGGTCACGGGGTAACTTGCACCTTCTCTGAGGCGCAAATGTCAGTCGCGGCGGCATCCTCTGGTTCGGTGGGGGCAAGTTTCTCTTCAGCGGACGTCCAAATTCAAACCACCGCAGAACCGTCCAGTTCGGTGGAGGCACCTTGCTCCTCTGCCGACGTGCCAATGTCGGTCGCGACGGCATCGTCTGCTTTGGTGGGGGCAACTTGCTCCTCTCCTGACGCGCAGATGTCAGCCACGGCATCATCCTCTGGTTCGGTGGGGGTAACTTGGACCTCTGTTGACTTACTTACGACATTCATGGTGGCGCAGGGTGTGGTAGGGGACGCAACTTCTTAATACACTGGCATAATGCACTCAATGAAGACATAATCCTGTGGCTCTTCAGCCGACAATTCAATATCGACAATGTCAGTTGCTTCCACGGAAGGAGTACCCTCCGCCTGCTTGGCAGATTCGTATTCAGTGAGATCCTGTGTACTTATCGTGGCGGCAGATTCCTACTCTACTGGAAGATCGTTTTTCTCGACAAAGTCAAGGTGAGATTGCACAAGTGCAAAATCATCGTCCGAAGCCATGTTTCATTCCCTCTCCACGGCATCGTGAAATTCTGTGGCAACCTCGATAGCATCATCGAAAACGATGCGGTCCTCTTCCTCCATCGTCGCCATAGCATACTTGTTGCTGTCAACGGATGCTACAGTCTCATCTTCATCAACAATTAGTCACAGATCGGTAGCGCTAATAGCTTGCTCCAATGATTTCGTGGTGTCAATCTCGTCCTCTTTCTCTTGTTTGGTCTCAATTTCAACCTGTTCTGACGATGTCGCGATGATTTCTGCATGGAAATTTTCATTCTCTGCAATTTCCTCGTTTGTAGCGTGCAACTTGAGAAGTCTCGCCTTCTCCTCGCGCTCTACGATATCGGTCTCTGCATCCACCACGAGAACCAAATCTCCCACGTCCTCCACGGTCGAATCGTCGTCGTTGAATTTCGCCTTATTCTCTTCGTCCAAATCGTCATCCTCGTCCTCGAAACTCATCTCCTCAATCTCGGCAATTCTGGGAAGAGAAGCATTTCCCCCTGCCAAAGAAGAAGGACTGATGCAACATCCCCTCTCGGTCCACGCCATGAGTTCAGTCCTGATACTGGAGACGACCCCCTGCGCTTCGATGAAAGTGCCCGATTCCGCGATGAATTCGGTACAGCTCGTCGTTCTGACGGTATCGATTCGAATCTGGAGAGGATCTCGTCATTTGGTGCCGTCGGGGAAAGGATGTTTCCTACTGGATACGAAAGCAGTGGAGGCGCAAATGGTCGCCAATGGCTCCAATGGGGAGGGGGGCGCAGAGACGAAAGACTCGAGTTCGGTGGATTCGATGGGCAGAATGGCGGTGCGAGCAGGTGCGGGAATGCCCGTGCCTCGCTCGTCGGGACTCACTTCGATGGCGAACGCCTCGTCATTGCGTTCGCTTAGCTGTTCGTGGAGGTTGCGCAGGTCGCTTTCGCAGGCATCATTTCGCATTTCCCACGTATCCAATCGTGAGGTCGTCATTTCCAGGCTTGCTTGCACACTTTAACTCGTGTGCACTACTTGGTTTCGGCTTCCACGATCCTATGATCATACACCGAATGATCTAGCTCTAATTATCCTTCCGCTCCAGGACGCGAACGGATCACAATGCGGTGCTTGAAATTTTCGCTTATTGGTTCTTGTGACTTGAGGGACACCTTGTTGATAGGATCCTGACGATTTTGACATAAGATGGGCTTGCCTTGGCTAGCCTTGACCAAGATGATGACCGCGACAACCATGACGGACGACGACTCCGTCAACGTTGTGAATTGACACTCCCCCCACATGGGAATTAAAGCAAGCAAACGAACAAACAAAAATCACTGATTCTTCTTTACCTTTTATCTGATGAGACGGGGAGGCTTATTGAAGACGAGAAAGGGTTGCGATGGCTTTGGTATTGACGATTGTGGATTTGATATGGAAGTTTTTCCCTGTGGAATGGTGATTTTTCGTTGCTGCTGTCTTGTTTATTGGTAGGTCTAAAACGAGCGGCAGCATTGGCGGTACCATAGTGGGGGCGGCTCGACCAAAATTGGGGCGGTGAACCATAATTGGGGCTGCTCGACCAAAATTGGGGCGGCTCGACCAAAATTGAAGACTCAAACACATCATATGGTCTGTACTGGTCTGTACAGCTGTCCTTGCTTATTGACTGCATACAGTAGAATTTATGTATTCCTATGTGACCTAAGCCAGTTGGAAGTGAAATTATTTATGTAGGAAAAAAAAAGGCAGGATGTAAAAATCTCTTGTTGGCGACTCATGATTGGAAATTATGAGCTTAAAATCTACTCAAAAATGATAATTGATGATCATC